>PGWS01005080.1:0-15699 GCA_002896235.1 Cicer reticulatum
TTGGTGTCATTGGATTACATTTAGGTCATTTTCGTCATCCCTAGAGGCTTATTTCAAGTCCAATTAGGGTTTTTAACCAATGTTGTGCATCCAATAAGTTCATTTGTGTCATTAGCTGAACATTTAGGTCATTTCGTCCTCCCTAGGCTTTATTCTTGTCCATTAGGGTTTTTAACCAATCTTGTGCTACCAACATGTGTGTTTGTGTCATTGGATTGACATTTAGGTCATTTTCGTCCTCCCTAGGCTTATTCTTGTCCCTTTAGGGTTTTTGTCCAATCTTGTGCATCCAATAAGTTCATTTGTGTCATTGGATTAACATTTAGGTCATTTTCATGCTCTCTAGGCTTATTTCTGTCCAATTAGGGCTTTTAACCAATCTTGGTGCATCCAATAGTGTGTTTGTGTCATTGGATGAACATGTAGGTCATTTTCGTCCTCCTAGGCTTATTCTTGTCCAATTAGGGTTTTAACCAATTTTGTGCATCCAATAAGTTCATTTGTGTCATTGGATGAACATTTAGGTCATTTTTCGTCCTCCCATAGGCTTATTCTGGTCCATTTACCATTCTTTGTCCAAATTAGCATCTATTAATTCCATAAGGTTTTTAACCATTAAGAGTTGTGTTCCAATCTTGTGCATATAAGTGTGTTTGTGTCATTGGATTAACATTTAGGTCATTTTCGTCCTCCCTAGGCTTATTCTAGTCCATTTAGGGTTTTTAACCAATCTTGTGCATCCAATTAGTTCATTTGTGTCATTGGATTAACATTTAGGTCATTTTCGTCCTCCCTGGCTTATTCTAGTCCAATTAGGTTTTTAACCAATCTTGTGCAACCAATAAGTTCATTTGTGTCATTGGATTAACATTTAGGTCATTTTCGTCCTCCCTAGTCTTACTCTGGTCCAATTAGAGTTCTTAACAGATCTTCTGCATCCAATAGTTTATTTGTGTCATTGGATTAACATTTAGGTCATTTTCGTCATAGAGCTTATTCTTGTCCATTAGGGTTTTTAACCAATCTTGTGCATCCAATAAGTTCATTTGTGTCATTGGATTAACATTTAGGTCATTTTCGTCCTCCCTAAGCTTATTCTTGTCCAATTAGGGTTTTTAACCAATCTTGTGCATCCAATAGGTGTGTTTGTGTCATTGGATGAAACATTTAGGTCATTTTCGTCCTCCCTAGGCTTATTCTTGTCCAATTAGGGTTTTTAACCAATCTTGTGCATCCAATAAGTTCATTTGTGTCATTGGATGAACATTTAGGTCATTTTCGTACTCCCTAGGCTTATTCTTGTCCAATTAGGGTTTTTAACCAATCTTGTGCATCCAATAAGTTCATTTGTGTCATTGGATTAACATTTAGGTCATTTTCGTCCTCCCTAGGCTTATTCTTGTCCAATTAGGGTTTTAAACAAATCTTGTGCATCCAATTGGTGTGTTTGTGCATCTAATAAGTTCATTTGTGTCATTGGATTGAACATTTAGGTCATTTTTCGTCCTCCCTAGGCTTATTCTTGTCCAATTAGGTTTTTAACCAATCTTGTGCATCCAATAAGTTGTGTTTGTGTCATTGGATTAACATTTAGGTCATTTTCGTCCTCCCTAGGCTTATTCTTGTCCAATTAGGGTTTTTACCAATCTTGTGCATCCAATAAGTGTCATTTGTGTCATTGGATTAACAGTCATCGGATTTAGGTCATTTCATTTTCATCCTCCCTAGGCTTATTCTTGTCCAATTAGGTTTTTAACCAATCTTGTGCGTTAATAAGTTTCATTTGTGTCATTGGATGAACATTTAGGTCATTTTCGTCCTCCCTAGGCTTATTCTTGTTGTCCAATAGGGTTTTTAACCAATCTTGTGCATCCAATAGGTTCATTTGTGTCATTGGATTAACATTTAGGTCATTTTCGTCCTTCCTAGGCTTATTCTTGTCCAATTAGGGTTTTTAACCAATCTTGTGCATCCAATAAGTTCATTTGTGTCATTGGATGAACATTTAGGTCATTTTCGTCCGACCTAGGCTTATTCTTAGTCCAATTAGGATTTTTTTAACCAATCTTGTGCATCCAATAAGTTCATTTGTGTCATTGGATGAACATTTAGGTCATTTTCGTCCTCCCTAGGCTTATTCTTGTCCAATTAGGGTTTTTAACCAATCTTGTGCATCCAATAAGTTCATTTGTGTCATTGGATGAACATTTAGGTCAATTTCGTCCTCCCTAGGCTTATTCTTGTCCAATTAGGGTTTTTAACCAATCTTGTGCATCCAATAAGTTCATTTGTGTCATTGGATGAACATTTAGGTCATTTTCGTCCTCCCTAGGCTTATTCTTGTCCAATTAGGGGTTTTTAACCAATCTTGTGCATGCAATAGGTTCATTTGTGTCATTGGATGAACATTTAGGTCATTTTCGTCCTCCCTAGGCTTATTCAATTAGGGTCCATGTGCAATTATAGTTTTTGTCTAGGTCATCTTTCGCATCTAATAGGTGTCTTAAATTAGGGTTTTTAACCAATCTTGTGCATCCAATAAGTTCATTTGTGTCATTGGATTAACATTTAGGTCATTTTCGTCCTCCCTAGGCTTATTCTGTCCAATTAGGGTTTTTAACCAATCTTGTGCATCCAATAGGTTCATTTGTGTCATTGGATGAACATTTAGGTCATTTTCGTCCTCCCTAGGCTTATTCTTGTCCAATTAGGGTTTTTAACCAATCTTGTGCATCCAATAAGTTCATTTGTGTCATTGGATTAACATTTAGGTCATTTTCGTCCTCCCTAGTTTATTCTTGTCCAATTAGGGTTTTTAACCAATCTTGTGCATCCAATAAGTTCATTTGTGTCATTGGATGAACATTTAGGTCATTTTCGTCCTCCCTAGGCTTATTCTTGTCCAATTAGGGTTTTTAACCAATCTTGTGCATCCAATAAGTTCATTTGTGTCATTGGATTAACATTTAGGTCATTTTCGTCCTCCCTAGGCTTATTCTTAGTCCAATTAGGGTTTTTAACCAATCTTGTGCATCCAATAGTTCATTTGTGTCATTGGATGAACATTTAGGTCATTTTCGTCCTCCCTAGGCTTATTCTCTGTCCAATTAGGGTTTTTAACCAATCTTGTGCATCCAATAAGTTCATTTGTGTCATTGGATGAAACATTTAGGTCATTTTCGTCCTCCCTAGACTTATTCTGTCCAATTAGGAGTTTTTAACCAATCTTGTGCATCCAATAAGTTCATTTGTGTCATTGGATGAACATTTAGGTCATTTTCGTCCTCCCTAGCTTATTCTTGTCCAATTAGGGTTTTTAACCAATCTTGTGCATCCAATAAGTTCATTTGTGTCATTGGATTAACATTTAGGTCATTTTCGTCCTCCCTAGGCTTATTCTTGTCCAATTAGGGTTTTTAACCAATCTTGTGCATCCAATAGGTGTGTTTGTGTCATTGGATGAACATTTAGGTCATTTTCGTCCTCCCTAGGCTTTATTCTTGTCCAATTAGGGTTTTTAACCAATCTTGTGCATCCATAAAGTTCATTTGTGTCATTGGATGAACATTTAGGTCATTTTCGTCCTCCCTAGGCTTATTCTTGTCCAATTAGGGTTTTTAACCAATCTTGTGCATCCAATAGGTCATTTGTGTCATTGGATGAACATTTAGGTCATTTTCGTCCTCCCTTGGCTTATTCTTGTCCAATTAGGTTTTTAACCAATCTTGTGCATCCAATAAGTTCATTTGTGTCATTGGATTAACATTTAGGTCATTTTTAACCTCCCTAGGCTTATTCTTGTCCAATTAGGGTTTTTAACCAATCTTGTGCCAATAAGTTCATTTGTGTCATTGGATGAACATTTAGGTCATTTTCGTCCTCCCTAGCTTATTCTTGTCCCAATTAGGTTTTTTAACCAATCTTGTGCATCCAATAAGTTCATTTGTGTCATTGGATGAACATTTACGTCATTTTTTTATGCCTCCTTAGCATTATTCTTGTCCAATTAGGGTTTTTTAACCAATCTTGTGCATCCAATAAGTTCATTTGTGTCATTGGATGAACATTTAGGTCATTTTCGTCCTCCCTAGGCTTATTCTTAGTCCAATTAGCGTTTTTTAACCAATCTTGTGCATCCAATAGGTGTGTTTGTGTCATTGGATAATATTTAGGTCATTTTCGTCCTCCCTAGGCTTATTCTAGTCCAATAAGGGTTTTTTAACCAATCTTGTGCATCCAATAAGTTCATTTGTGTCATTGGATGAACATTTAGGTCATTTTTTCCATCCCTAGGCTTATTCTTGTCCAATTAGGGTTTTTAACCAATCTTGTGCATCCAATAAGTGTGTTTGTGTCATTGGATGAACATTTAGGTCATTTTCGTCCTCCCTAGGCTTATTCTTGTCCAATTAGGGGTTTTAACCAATCTTGTGCATCCAATAAGTTCATTTGTGTCATTGGATTAACATTTAGGTCATTTTCGTCCTCCCTAGGCTTATTCTTGTCCAATTATGGTTTTTAACCAATCTTGTGCATCCAATAAGTTCATTTGTGTCATTGGATGAACATTTAGGTCATTTTCGTCCTCCCTAGGCTTATTCTAGTCCAATTAGGGTTTTTAACCAATCTTGTGCATCCAATAAGTTCATTTGTGTCATTGGATTAACATTTAGGTCATTTTCGTCCTCCCTTAGGCTTATTCTTGTCCAATTAGGGTTTTTAACCAATCTTGTGCATCAATAAGTGTCATTTGTGTCATTGGATGAACATTTAGGTCATTTTCGTCCTCCCTAGGCTTATTCTTGTCCAATTAGGGTTTTTAACCAATCTTGTGCATCAATAAGTTCATTTGTGTCATTGGATGAACATTTAGGTCATTTTCGTCCTCCCTAGGCTTATTCTTGTCCAATTATAGTTTTTAACCAATCTTGTGCATCCAATAAGTTCATTTGTGTCATTGGATGAACATTTAGGTCATTTTCGTCCTCCCTAGGCTTATTCTAGTCCAATTAGGGTTTTTAACCAATCTTGTGCATCCAATAAGTTCATTTGTGTCATTGGATTAACATTTAGGTCATTTTCGTCCTCCCTAGGCTTATTCTTGTCCAATTAGGGTTTTTAACCAATCTTGTGCATCCAATAGTTCATTTTTGTGTCATTGGATGAACATTTAGGTCATTTTCGTCCTCCCTAGGCTTATTCTTGTCCAATTAGGGTTTTTAACAATTCTTTGTGCATCTAATAAGTTCATTTGTGTAATTGGATTAACATTTAGGTCATTTTCGTCCTCCCTAGGCTTTCTTGTCATTAGTCAAACCAATAGCTGTGCATGTGTCATTTGGTCATTGGATGAACATTTAGGTCATTTTCGTCCTCCCTAGACTTATTCTTGTCCAATTTAGGGTTTTTAACTAATCTTGTGCATCCAATAAGTTGATTTGTGTCATTGGATGAACATTTAGGTCATTTTCGTCCTCCCTAAGTTTATTCTGTCCAATTAGGGTTTTTAACCAATCTTGTGCATCTAATAAGTTTATTTGTGTCATTAGCTTAACATTTTAGGTCATTTTCGTCCACCCTATGCTTATTCTAGTCCATTTAGGGTTTTTAACCAATCTTGTGCATCCAATAGGTGTGTTTGTGTCATTGGACTGAATTATTTAGGTCATTTTCGTCCTCCCTAGGCTTATTCTAGTCTAATTAGGGTGTTTAACCAATCTTGTGCATCCAATAAGTTCATTTGTGTCATTGGATTTACATTTAGGTCATTTTCGTCCTCCTAGGCTTATTCTAGTTCAATTATGGTTTTTAACCAATCTTGTGCAACCAATAGGTGTGTTTGTGTCATTGGATTAACATTTAGGTCATTTTCGACCTACCTATAGTTATTCTAGTCCAATTAGAATTTTTAACCAATCTTGTGCATCCAATAAGTGTATTTGTGTCATTGGATTAACATTTAGGTCATTTTCGTCCTCCCTACGCTTATTCTTGTCCAATTAGGATTTTTTAACCAATCTTGTGCATCCAATAAGTTCATTTGTGTCATTGGATGAACATTTAGGTCATTTTCGTCCTCCCATGGCTTATTCTTAGTCTCAATTAGGGTTTTTAACCAATCTTTTGCATCAAATAAGTTCATTTGTGTCATTGGATTAACATTTAGGTCATTTTCGTCCTCCTTAGGCTTATTCTATGTCCAATTAGGGTTTTAATCCAATCTTGTGCAACCAATAGGTGTGTTTCTGTCATTGGACTAACATTTAGGTCATTTTCGTCCTCCCTAGGCTTATTCTTGTCCAATTAGGGTTTTTAACCAATCTTGTGCATCCAATAAGTTCATTTGTGTCATTTTCATTTAGGATTTTCGTCCTCCCTAAGCTTATTCTTGTCCAATTAGGGTTTTTAACCAATCTTGTGCATCCAATAAGTTCATTTGTGTCATTGGATTAACATTTAGGTCATTTTCGTCCTCCCTAGGCTTATTCTAGTCCAATTAGGGTTTTTAACCAATCTTGTGCATCCAATAAGTTCATTTGTGTCATTGGATGAACATTTAGGTCATTTTCGTCCTCCCTAGGCTTATTCTTATTCCCATTAGGGTTTTTAACAAATCTTGTGCATCAAATAAGTTCATTTGTGTCATTGGATTAACATTTAGGTCATTTATCGTCATCCCTAGGATTATTCTAGTCCAATAATAGTTTTTAACCAATCTTGTGCATCCAATAAGTTCATTTGTGTCATTGGATTGAACATTTAGGTCATTTTCGTTCTCCCTAGGCTTATTCTAGTCCATTTAACCAATCTTGTGCAAATCAATAAGTTCATTTGTGTCATTGGATTAACATTTATGTCATTTTCGTCCTACCTAGGCTTATTCTAGTCCAATTTAGAGTTTTTGTCCCATCTTGTGCATCCAATAAGTTCATTTGTGTTATTGGATTATATTTAGGTCACTTTCATCCTCGCTAAGTTTATTCTAGTCCAATTAGAATTTTTTAACCAATCTTGTGCATCCAATAAGTTCATTTGACTCATTTTCTTAACATTTAGGTCATTTTCTTCATCCTTGTGCTTATTCTAGTCCAATTAGGATTTTTAACTAATCTTGTGAAACCAATAGGTGTGTTTGAGTCATTATCTTTACATAAGGTCATTTTTCGTCCGCCCTATCCTTATTCTAGTCCATTTAAGGTTTTTAATCAATCTTGTGCATCCAATAGGTGTGTTTGAGTCACTCGACTATGTTGAAAATAATGACCTCTATAGTCTAAAATATATAACAGTTAAAAACAAGATTGGTAATCATTTTAACAAAAGAACACTTTTATTAAACTCATGATCAATCACGGTCCCAAGGAATTGTTTCTAAGCGAAGGTTCACACGTACATGTATTGACTAATTACTAGTCTAGAATATACAGTAATGTTCTACGGATTAATCAATATACATGCATGCCAATTTACCCGTTCAAACGATATTAATGAAAGCAGAATACGTCTAGCATGCAATCAAGATTAATCATACAATCATACAATGCAAGATAGAATTAAAGAGTAAGGGTTAGAGAGTAGTGCACCGCAATTTTATATTGGTTCAGCCGTCAATCAGACGACCTACTTCCAGTCCCGAAATTAAACGATTTCTGCCTTTTTTCAATAGAATCTTTCAGAGTGTTTTACAGATGTTTCAGCGCTCCCGGCCTATCAATCTTAAAACTCTCTCTCTCTATTCTATTTCGCAGCCACTATATCCCAGAGTTTTATCTCGAAACTCTTCCAAGATCACAGTAAAGTTTCTTCTTGATGAGCCCTCTCACCAAATAAGATAACTTACCAGTTTCACCACTGGATTTTACCACAGTTCTTTCTTTACAAAACTTTGTTACAGAAAATATCAAAGATGTACAGAGTTTGCCTCAATCACTAGCAATGTATCTCACATAAGAAGCTTGTTCTCCATTTGAGTGTTTGTGAGATCATTCTCTTTTTCTCTCAAGAAGTCTTTTTCAGCTCTCTTTTGATTATGAATAATCGTTGGTTTTGGATCTGAAAAAGCAATATCAAAAAATGTTATCAAAGGTTCTTAAGAGTTGTGAGAAAAAGATTGAAAACTGTTTATATAGTTTCTGAAAAACAACTTATAATCGATTTCCAATCGATTCACTAATGTGATAAAGCAGGCTTAATCGATTTCTCGATCGATTATCGAAAGTCTTGTTTTTCTTGAATCTTGAAACTATATAAACTAATCGATTACCTAATAGATTATTTAAATACACTTTTCAGAAAACTATGTGTAGTTTATATATGAATCGATTTCATAATCGATGTCAGGTGTTTTGTTCCAACAACGAGATCAAAACAAATCGATTTACGTAGTCGATTCATTAAGTCACATAATCGATGCAGTACTACACATATAATCGATTTGGCCATATTACTAAGAGTTCCCTGTAACTTCAAATATTGTTTCAATCGATTTGCCAATCGATTGTGGGTTTAAAATAGGAACTTAGCTTATTTCAAGTAAATCAAACGTGCCAATCGATTTGGTAGTATGTTTCTGAGAATGAATTTACCAGTTGGTTCATCTAAATCGATTTCCTAATCGATTGATACCAAACCTGTCATAATTGAATTTTTCTCAATGGATTGTCCAATCGATTGTGTTTGTCACATACCATGTTAATTTTTGAAAACTTATTTACACAATCGATTTGCCAATCGATTAGTGGTGCTACATGGATTGGCCCTGTGACTTGTCCAATCGATTTGTCATCGATATATTCAATTAGCTTTAGTCTTTGTGATTGTAACAATCGATGTGCCAATCGATTAGCATGCTAAAAGGGCTTCCCTCTGACTTGCACAATTTTTATCACTGATTGTGCCAGTCGATTGCCTAATCGATTGTTTAATCACAAACTGTATGTTTTCATACAACCCTTTTACAGAATCGATTGCTTAATCGATTTTCGCAGTAAATATTCCAACTTTTGTTGATTCCTTGAGTTCCAAGCAATTGTCTCAAGTATGTAGGGTTGAGTTGTTGTTCCTGCAATCTTACTCAGTTAAAATGTTAGATTTTTCATATGATGTATGAACATTGTATGTTTGTTAATTATGTCAAAATTAGGATTATGAGGACTAAAAGTTCAACAATCTCCCCCTTTTTGCATAAGTGACAAGCATACAATTTTAACTTGAGTTGAGCATTTCATGATATAAAATTAACAACAAGTAATAGTTTCATAGCATCATAGGGTACTAGTATCAGATCATAATATCAGAGCATAAGTACCAATACTATATTTATCAATATCAGAGTCATTTAATATAATAGGTCATCAGTCATCAGAGTATCAATATGCAGTAATATAAGCACCATAAGTATGAAATGTAAAAGTTACCACAAGTTAAAACAAGTTATAAATTATCTCCCCCTTTGTCAGATAATGCAAAAAGGAGAGAGTAGCAAACAAGTTTCCTCCCCCTATGTTAGTAAACATATGCACTGGGGATAATAACGATGTCAAAAAAAATGTATCAGAGCAAGACATATGCAGATTAAACAGATTAATGGCAATGGATATCAAAGAACAATTGAATAAACGTGCTAATTCATTAATATGGAAGAAACTAATACAACAATAACAAGACATTACATCACAACAAAGAATCTAAACCTAATCACCTAAACAGGGCTGGTCCTCACTATTAGCTAAGGGAGAGTAAAGACCGTTGTATTACCCTCAGCAGGTGTCTCCTCAACGTGAGGTTCAGAAATATCTAGGGGAGTGGGATTATGTTCCTCTGTTGCTTGCCGACCGATATCCGCAATATCTTCAAAAGATAGCTTAATGACCAAATGAACTTGTATTGCATCAACATTCTGAACAACTGAATTCAGAGATGCCTGGAGAGTCTTCAAAGCAGCTTCCATTCTTGCATTTGACTCTTGCATTTTGGCATTGTGAGCCATCTGAGCTTCCATAAATTCCAGCAGTTTTGGCGAAGTACCCAGGAGGGGCTGCTACTAGCTCAACACCTTGTTGCGGATTAGGCTGAACTTGTTCAACATTGACGGTCTTATCCAAATGCCATCACCCTTGTCAATGCATCTGAATTAACAATTGATTCACCAAAAATAAGGGTGGTCTTGGAAGATTCTTCATTGACAAGTGACACTTTCAAATGTCTCAGAATCTGGTGATTATGGGGTTAGGGCAGCACCAGCTTGCTTTGTGAGCTTGCATCATGTGCCTTAGCACAATCCATGTCCAGCTCATCTTGAGCTCTTTTGACAGTCCCCATAGCAGCAGTATGTTCCAGTTTCTGGACGACGGCATGGTTTTCCGGATCGTGGCACTAGCATCGGGTTTAAGTTACTGGAGCATCCGATGATGACCTTCATTTGACAATCGACACGATAGTTTCGACAAAGCATAACCATCAGGTCCTTCACAGCAGTGTGTCTATCAAAAGATGCTTCCCATCCTTCATCTGCAGCATCAGCATCAGAACTGCCATCTATTGATTTTCCATGGAAGGGCAATCCTAACAAAGTTGAGAAATCTTCAAAGGACATGGAGATCCTTTTGCCTTTAACTTCAGCCGTGAAACCATTTTCAGTGAGCTTGAAGGAGGAGTAGAATTCTCTTATTAGCTTCGGATAAGTGTCAAGAGAGGAGGAGAGAAAGTTTTCAAGACCATGAACCTCAAATGATCTTGGAAAGTGAATCCGTCTGAATCAAAATAAGCGAAATCCAGAGTCCTAGCCTCATGGATTTTCTTTTGAGAAAATCAGATGGAATAATAGCTTCTGCATCTTTATCCTTGGATGAAGGAGCTTTTCTTTGGAGGAGGAGAATAAATCGTTTTTTCTTTTTCTGAAGAACCTCCTTCATGGCGTCAGCCATGAGCTTCTCAGTAGGGGACTCCTTTCTTTCTTTGATTTGCCTTCATCAATAGCAGCAGCCTTGCATTTCCTTGGCAAAGATCTTGTGAGTGGGCAATGGGGAACCCGTTGACATTGTTGGTGGGGAGAAGGGGTTCGCCCACTAGACGCAAGAAGATGGTGAGGGAGTTCGGGTTTGTGTTTGATTAACACGAGCCTGATTGCAATGAAGGTGTGTTTGAATACAGGAAGAAAACCAAGAAGATGAATGCAAAACGAGTAGAGGAATAGCACGAGAAAAATTGAGAAATCTGGAGAAAGAAATGAGAAGAAATCGATTGGTAACTGTTCTTTTTAACCTTCAGATGCGTCAATCGATGTCCCAATCGATATGTTATAGTGCTGGAGAAGCACATCGATTACGTAATCATTTCATCTAACGACTAGTAAAAGACAGACACAACGTTATAACGTTAATCGATACCCAAATCGATGTCCTTGATTTACTCAATCGATGTCCAAATCGATGTACTTAAAGTGGAGAAAAGAACTAGTCGATTGCTAAATCGACGCTCGGGCAGAGTCTGGAAAACGTTCTGAATGTTAAAGTCTGGGGCCAACGCAATCGATGTCCAATCGATTCTTTAAACTAAAAACCAAGCTGGTAATCGATTAACCCAATCGATTGAACTGAAGGAAACTTTCAAGCACCAGAAGCTCTTGTTGATTTGGTACAAAGATCAGATCTCACTAGGATCAATGATCCCTAGTTTTAGCCTAATATAAAGGAAACTTTCTCTAGGCAAAGCTTTTGGTAAAGATGTCAGCCAGCTGTTCAGCTGTGTTGACATATTCAAGCTTAATGATCCCATTTTTGAAAGTGGTCCCTTATAAAATGATGCCTTATTTCTATGTGTTTGGTCCTGGGAATGCATCACTGGATTCTTAGTAATGCTTATTGCACTTGTGTTATCACACAGTATAGGTACTGTCCCTAAATCAACACCAAAATCCGATAAGTGTTGTTTCATCCAAAGGATATGGGCACAGCAGCTCCCAGCTGCAATGTATTCTGCTTCAGCTGTTGATAGTGCAATGCTGGTTTGTTTCTTGCTAAACCAAGACACAAGGGGGTTTCCTAATAAATGACAAGTACCAGAAGTACTTTTCCTATCTAGTTTGCATCCGGCAAAGTCTGAATCTGAGTAACCAACTAAAGTACGGTTGATCCCTTAGGATACCACAAGCCTAGACTCTTAGTCCCTACTAGATACCTGAATATCCTCTTTACTGCACTAAGGTGAGACTCTTTAGGATTTGATTGGTATCTTGCACACATGCAGACACTGAACATGATGTCAGGCTTGCTTGCTGTAAGATAGAGCAAAGATCCTATCATACCCCTAAACCTTGTAACATCTACAGTTTACCTTTCTCATCTCTGTCTAAGTAATTTCCTTGACTCGTGGAGTATCAATGGACTTAAAGGTTTTCAAAACTGAATTTCTTTATCAAATCATTACAGTATTTAGTTTGACTAATGAAAATGCCTTGCTTGGTTTGGTTAATTTGAAATCCCAAGAAATAAGATAGTTCACCCATCATTGACATTTCAAATTTACCTTTCATTAAGTTTTCAAAATCTTTGCACAACTTATTGTTTGTAGATCCAAATATTATGTCATCAACATAAACTTGGACCAGCAAGATGTCATTTCCATTTGTCTTTATGAAAAGTGTCTTGTCAACATTTCCTCTTAAAAATTTTTGTTGAATGAGGAAATTGCTAAGCTTCTCATACCAAGCTCTTGGAGCTTGTTTCAACCCATAGAGGGTTTTTGATAGCTTGTACACATGATCAGGAAAATCAGGATTTTCAAAACCAGGTGTTTGGCTAACAAAAACTTCCTCTTGGAGATCACCATTGAGAAAGACACTTTTCACATCCATATTGATAAAGATTAAAGTCCATGATACATGCAATAAGCGAGAAGGATTCTAATGGCTTCTAACCTAGCTACAGGGGCATAGGTTTCATCAAAGTCTATTCCTTCCTCTTGACTATAACCCTTGGCTACTAACCTAGCTTTGTTTCTGGTTATAACTCCATTTTCATCTAGTTTGTTCCTAAACACCCATCTTGTTCCTATGATGTGCTTACCTTCTGGTTTAGGAACTAGGCTCCACACCTTGTTTCTCTCAAACTGGTTTAACTCTTCTTGCATAGCAAGTATCCATTCACTATCTAAAAGAGCTTCCTTAATGTTTTGGGGTTCAATCTGAGATACGAAGGCTGTAAAGTTGTAGAACTGTCTAAGGTTCTTCCTTGTTGCAACTCCTTTAGAGATATCCCATATAATGTTGTCTATGGGGTGGTTCTTGTTGAACTTTCATTCCCTAGGTAAATCACCAGTCCTTATTGGTTCTATACAGTCAGTTCTAGTTTAAGGTACAACTTCAGGTTGTTCTAATGGTTCAGACTCTACAACTTCATCCAAAAAGTCATCAACCATAAAGAGGAGTTTTGTTCAAGTTTTCTGCAAATAATTCATCAAACTTTACATGAACTAACTCTTCTATGGTGTTCAGAGCAAGACATATGCAGATTAAACAGATTATGGCAATGGATATCAAAGAACAATTGAATAAACGTGCTAATTGATTATATATGGAAGAAACTAATACAGCAATAAACAAGACATTACATCACAACAAAGAATCTAAAAACCTAATCACCTAAACAGGGCTGGTCGTCACTATTAGCTAAGGGAGAGGTAAAGACCGATGTATTACCCTCAGCAGGTGTCTCCTCAACGTGAGGTTCAGAACTATCTAGGGGAGTGGGATTCTGTTCCTCTGTTGCTTGTCGGCCGATATCCGCAATATCTTCAAAATATAGCTTAATGCTCAAATGAACTTGTATTGCATCAACATTCTGAACAACTGAATTCAGAGATGCCTGGAGAGTCTTCAAAGCAGCTTCCGTTCTTGCATTTGACTCTTGCATTTTGGCGTTGTGAGCCATCTGAGCTTCCATAAATTTCCAGCAGTTTTGTGAAGTACTCAGGAGGGGCTGCTACTGGCTTCAGCACCTTGTTGCGGATTAGGCTGAACTTGTTCAACAGTTGGTAGCGGTCTTATCCAAATGCCATGCACCCTTTCAATTGCATCTGATTAACATTGATTCACCAAAAATAAGGGTGCTCTTTGGAAGATTCTTCATTGACAAGTGACACTTTCAAATGTCTCAGAATCTTGGTGATTAGTTGGGGGTAGGGCAGCACCAGCTTGCTTTGTGATGCTTCCATCATGTGCCTTAGCACAATCCATGTCCAACTCATCTTGAGCTCTTTGGACAGTCCCCATAGCAGCAGTATGTCCAGCTTTTGGACGACGACATGGTTTCCGGATCGTAGGCACTAGCATCCGGGTTAAAGTATACATGAGCATCCGATGATGGACCTTCATTTGACCAATCGGCAGCGAAATAGTTTCGACAAAGCCATCAACCATCAGGTCCTTTCACAGCAGTGTGTCTATCAAAAGATGCTTCCCATCCTTTCATCTGCAGCATCAGCATCAGAACTGCCATCTTTGATTTCCATGGAAGGGCATTCCTGACAAAGTTGAGAAATCTTCAAAAGGACATGGAGATCCTTTTGCCTTTAACTTCAGCCTTGAAACCATTTTCAGTGTGCTTGAAGGAGGAGTAGAATTCTCTTATTAGCTTCGGATAAGTGTCAAGAGAGGAGGAGAGAAAGTTTTCAAGACCATGAAACCTCAAATGATCTTGGAAAGTGAATCTGTCTGAATCAAAATAAGCGAAATCCAGAGTCCTAGCCTCATGGATTTTTCTTTTGAGAAAATCAGATGGAATAATAGCTTTCTGTATCTTTATCCCTTGGATGAAGGAGCTTTCTTTGGAGGAGGAGAAAAAATCGTTTTCTTCTTTTTCTGAAGAACCTCCTTCATGGCGTCAGCCATGAGCTTCTCAGTAGGGGGCTCCTTTCTTTTCTTTGATTTGCCTTGATCAATAGCAGCAGCCTTGCCTTTGTCTTGGCAAGTATCTTGTGAGTGGGAATGGAAACCTGTTTAGAACATTGTTGGTGGGGAGAAGGGGTTCGCCCACTAGACGAAGAAGATGGTGTGGGGAGTTCGGGTTTGTGTTTGTTTAACACGAGCCATGATTGCAATGAAGTGTGTTTGAATACAAAAAGAAAACCAAGAATGATTGCAAAAACAGAGTAAAGGAATAGCAGAAAAAAAATTGACAAATCTGGAGAAAGAGATGAGAAGAAAATCGATTGGTAACTGTTCCTTTTTAAATCTTCAGATGCGTCAATCGATGTCCCAATCGATTATGTTTACCGTTGTTGGGGAAAGCACAATCGATTTAGTAATATTTCATCTAACGGCTAATAAAAGACAGCCACAACGGTTATAAGTGAATCGATTTCCCAAATCGATGTCCTTGATTTACTCAATCGATGTCCAAAATCAATGTACTTAAAGTGTGGAGAAAAGAAACTAGTCGATTGCCAAATCGACGCTCGGGCAGAGTCTGGAAAACGTTCTGAATGTTGAAGTCTGGGGCCAACGCAATCGATGTCCAAATCGATTCTTTAAACTAAAACCAAGCTGGTAATCGATTACCAATCGATTGAACTGGAAAAACTTTCAAGCACCAGAAGCTTCTTGTGATTTGGTACAAAGATCAGATCTCACTAGGATCAATGATCCCTAGTTTCATCCTTAATATAAAGGAAACTTTCTCTAGGCAAAGCTTTGGTAAAGAT
>PGWS01005087.1:0-12523 GCA_002896235.1 Cicer reticulatum
TTGTCCAATTAGGGTTTTTAACCAATCTTGGGCATCCAATAAGTTCATTTGTGTAATTGGATGAACATTTAGGTCATTTTCGTCCTCCCTACACTACAACAAAAAAAACGTTTTGCGGCGGTTTTAAACAAGGGTTTGCGGCGTTTGTAACCGGTCTGCAATTTCGATTGTTTGCGATCGGTTCTGCAACTGTCGCAGAATCGTGCGTCGCCATGGAGGCCATTTGCGACGGTTCACAAAACCGTCGTCAACGTCGCCAACTTGCGACGAGTTCACAACCGCCTCTAAATATATTTTGCGACACTTTAGAACGAACTCGTTTTTTTCTGCCAATTACGACAGTTATCAACGTCGTATATTTACTTGAGGCAGTTTGAACCGCCGCTAAATATATTTTGCGACACTTAGAACAAAACTCAAATTTATTTTTTTCTGCACAATTACGACAGTTATCAACCGTCGCTATATTTTACTTGAGGCAGTTTGAACCGTCGCAAACCTTAATAATTTAAAATAAAAAATATGATACATTTTTCCTATTTTAATCAATTAAGATAAAAAATATTCATAAATACATTCCACATAAATTTTAATACATAATAATAACTAGTTGTACCTAAAAATCCAATTTATATAATTTTTTCAAAACAAATAACACCAATTCATACATTTGAGTTAACATAAACAACAAATAAATAGTTAAAATATTCAAAACATTAATTAGTGGAGGTAGCTAACAATACAAAACAACTCCATCAACTTAGAAGTTCATCATAATATCTAATTAGTCCCTAATGAAGTTGTTCCCACGTCATCAGTTGGTGGCTGACTCAGAATGAACGTCTACCATTATTCGGCTGATTCTATGTCCATTGCCTGAAAAAAAAAAATATATATTAACATCATATAATATGATAATATTGTCAAAACTAATTAACTAAATTCTCTTTATAGCTATAAGAAACCTTATACACAATTAATATTTTTTTATCAAAGACAACAACTCTCACAAGATTTTAAATATGTTTGCTATGAAAATATTTTACCTGTTTGTCTTCTAGATTTTGCATTTGCATCAAGAAAGCAATTTGCTCCTTCAACATATCAACTTCAGAATCCCTTTTTTCTTAAGCCTGTCAATTTCAGCTTGCCATTTTCTCCATCTTTTCATTAGCTTTTCGAGGGAAGACATCGATCTTACAGAGTGAGAAGTAGATGTAGTAATTTGTGATGGTGTTATTCCAAGGCCCATACACGAACATATCCAGGATGTTCTTTTCCAAACACATTAACAAAATGCTTCATTTGGAGAAGGAGTCTTCCCAATTTCAGCTTGCAATTGTTCCTGTGCAAACAGATAAAGCAAACTAAATTCCTCACTATTACCAAAACTAACAGTTGCATCTTTGATTTATAAGGTGGTCAATAACAAATATTTACAATTACATAACACTTTCTATTATTTACACTTACATATTTTTCCTTGGCTTCGTCGTTGGACAAATGACCCATCAGCACTTTTTATGACAAATTGAATACATTTCACCCCTACTGTATTTTCGACCATCTCTCAGTTCCTACAAAGAAAACACATGTAATAAGTACATGTTCAATTAAGTATGCAATCAATAGTAGATTGAAAAAATCCTACCAACTCATCCCTCTTCCTTGCAAGCGTCTTAGAGCCTAATGTATGAAGGATCTTTAGCTTTTCTCTATTTGCAGTATTTTTATCGCCTTCTCTACAATGATAACAAATGACATAAAAAAACTAAACAATAGAAAACAAATGACAACGCAAGAAAAGAATAGTTACATTGTATCTGTCTTACGCCTGTATTGACAAAATAGTCAATGGTCTTGAATTAAATAGAACGTGGATATTTTTGTAGATTTTCCTCCAAAGAAATGTCCCACTTATAAAATTTCTTAAACAACCTACATCGTGCATCTCGCCATTTCTCTTCCAAAGCTTGAAAGGATATATTTTTTGTTGTCTTTATCATGACTACAAATTTTGACTAGCATAATCATAAAGAGAAAGAAAAAAATTAGTTTACAATCAAAACAATAAAGAATATTCAGTTTGTTATTAATTATCACGATACCTGTATTTTATCCTTAAAAATTTCATTTTCTGTCGATGGAACTAGTTCCAATTGTCGTACATATGTAGGAAATCCTTAAACTTCCTTGCAATTTCACCCAAAAAAACCGCCCTAACAACCAGCAGCTGATCCTACCGGTTGCCACCATTTTGAGTTCCATCTAGGTTATTATTCTCGCTAACATTTAGGAGGAGCTTTCAAGCAACGTCTGATACCCTTAAGTGTGTCTTTGAAATATGTCCCGCCTCATCTAACAATAAGTCAATGAAATATGTATATTGCAATCATGAAAACAATTAAATCTTATAAATATATTAGACATAGATACATACTAATGACTTCTACATCCCAAAATGTAAATTCCTTTTTGAGAAATTTCTGGCTTCATTGATATACTACCACATCTTCAGAGTGGAGAGGATGTCTCTTGGAAATGTGTTGTCTTTGTCTTCTTGCACTGATCTTGGTGTTGTCACTTGAGAAGGTGTTGCTTTCTGTCGCTTGCACAGTAGTATGGTGTTGTTGTCACCGAGAAGATGTGGTTCTATCGTTGCACAGCTAGCGATGTGTCGCCTGAAGAAGGTGGTGCTTGAAAGGTGGTGCTTGAAGAAGGCGGTGCTTGAGAAGGTGTGCGTGAGAAGGCGTGCTTGAGAAATATTGTGGGATTTGTACGTGTTGTCGGTAGTGGTTCTATCATCGACGATTGTTGTAAACCATGTCTCCGCAGTGCTTCATTTGGTTACTTGAAGATCTCCTGGCCTTATTATACTGACCCTCGCCGACCCTTCGTGAAACGCTACAATCATTTATTATTATGTAAATAATAAAAATCAACACATAATACAATAAGAACATTTGTAATTTTAGTATTTTAGTTATTACAAACCGGTGAGGTTTTGAAAGTGTGGAAGAGATTTGAGTGAAGGGATTGAGAGAGAATGTAGTAGATTGAGAGCTCATCCTTTTTTTATTCTCTTCCATTGTTTTACGCTCGAATATCCTCATATGATGATTCCATTTTGTTCACAAGATTGAGTCTCCAACACACTTACACTGCAACATTGATGACAACCAAGTAGACTAATGCAAATAGCTAAACACCAAAATGAACACACTAACAAAAATGAGCACTCAAACACAATGCAACAGTAAAAGAAGTAGTTAAAAAATAAATAGATTGAGAGTACCATTCATAAACAACAAACAAGAATTATTAACAATCATAAATTCATATCATGATTGTTGTCATCAAAATCATCATTAAAGTTGAATTTCAGGATCATCATCTGTAGTCATTCTTGCCAATTGTATATGTGTGGTGGTCCATATAGAAAAATGGGTTCCAAATTTTGAGATGGGTATGGTTCAATGGTGCCAATTTCATCATCTCCACCCATGTCTACAAGTCTCGTGGCTTTAAATGAATAGGTATGCTCCATCCTTGTTCCTTTTCATCATCCACATAATAAACCATTTGAGCTTCTGACGCTTTAATGTATGGCTCATCATCTTCATGCTCCCCAGTATGTATTAGTCTTGCAAAATTTATAGAGGTAAAACCCAACTTATCTGTCTTAATGCCTCTTGGATTTGTGGTATTCGCCCATTTGCATTTAAACATGGGCACTTTGAAGCCATCATAGGAAAGCTCAATGATATCTATCAATCTTCCATAGTAAGGCACTCCTCCAAATCTCATTTGGGCATCACTATTGCTTGAGTAACTTCGTGTTCCGAACATGCCAAAAACTCCACTATTTTGAGTTTTTAATAAATTGTCTCGTGCCAATGTTCGAAATTTGAAACCATTGACATTAAATGCAGTGAACCTTCTAACTTTATCAGAAGGACCTTGAGCAAGACTAACGAGAACATTTTTATCTGATCCACTAATGTTGTCGAGATTGTTGCAAATCTGAACACCATAAAATATACAATTAGTCACATCTTATTAAAAATCAAAGCAAACTCATACCAATTTTGTCATGAACACTAACACGATTGCGGAACCAATGAGGAAACTCTTATGAACCTTCTTGTCTACCTCAGAAGTACTCCTTATCCAGCTCCTCATTTGGCTTCGAATAATACTTCTATATTGCCTATTTGGTTATTTCAAATTAGATGTATACGGAAAAAAAATTAGTGGTAAATAATACAAATATAATAAAATTACTTACCTTAGATAGTAGTCAACTATGATGCAGTTTGTTAAAACGTGTCTATGAGCTGTAACTTTTCAATTGGTGTAGGGTGTAGTATGAAGAACCACCAACGATTTTCCAACTCTAGGAAATAATTCGCTACACGTGAGTCAGTTTGTATTCATTAATAGGCTCATCATCTACCACGACCAAGTTGATTCCATCTAGTCTTCAATGTTTTCTATTACCTTTGAACAAAATTGTAAGAATCTCTTGTACAGGTTCCTCTGCAATAGACCCTCTGGTCAGGCTTTATTACGTACATACGATTTAAGTATTCCTAAGTACCTATTATTGAACCAAAATAATATTAGTTGAACACAAAAAATTGTCAACTATATATATTGAAGGAACAAGAACACGCATATTTACCTTTCAACAGATACATCCATCGATATATGAACAGGGGACCTCCAAGTTTAAACTTCTTCAACAAGGTGAACAACCAGTGAACCATAACAGTGAAGAATGAGGGAGGAAATATCATTTCCATGTGGCATAAAGTGAGGGACAACCTGATTTTGCAATTTTCTCCAAATCATCAACATTCAATACTATTACTGCATAATTGTCTAAAAAGTGAGCAAACTCAATCATTATAGCTGAACTCATCAGGTAATGTTGCTCGAATGGCTAACGGTAGAAGTTGTTCCATCAATATGTGACAATCAGACTCTTCACACCATTCCATGTCAACTTAAGAGATTTCCATGTCCATGCATCTATGGAAATGTTGCTTGAATAACTATCAGGCACAGTGATATTCTTTAAAGTTGTAAAAATCTCTTCTTACCTTTAGTACAGACCGTAAAGACGCTGAGAAATTCTTCCATTTTCATTGGGCCAAAGGTCAGCGTCTTATGCCCATAGCTTTAAGTCTTTTCTTGCATAAGATGATCTTTACTTTGTGCTATCATTAGCAAAGAAATATGATATTTATCGCACACATTTTCTCAATATGCATCATGTCAAGATTGTGGCCGCAGAAGATTATCCTTCCAATATGGAAGTTCAAAAGATATGCTTTTCTTTTTCCATTGTTGATGACACCTTGTGTTAGGTCGTCCACCACGTATTCTTTTTTCCCGAACCTTTCTTTTATCTGCTTTCTTCCAAATGTGACATCAATATTTTGAACCTGTTCAGAATTTGAAGCCCAGATAACATTTTAGGTGGGACCACGCATCTTGTTGACCATCAAAGCGACCTTGTTCAATCTAAATCTATGTCTCTGATCAAGGAAACGACGATGACCCATAAAACACCATTTTTTGCTATGTGGAAGACGACGAGGAGTAGAGTCCATGTTACCACGATGGGCAAGCAAGTCCAGTGTAAGTGTTCCACCCCAGAAAGTGTACCCAGCCCCTGGAAAATCACTAATTGTCCACATCAAAGTTGCATGTTATGTAACATCTCTTTTTAAAAGAATCGTATGTATCGACACCTTTGTCCATAACTCCTTTAATTCTTTTACTAGAGGTTGTAAATAGACATCCAATATCATTTCCTGGCATTATTTTTATCCGGAATTATCATTGACATTTATAAAAAGATGTATGTTTCATGCACACCCATGGAGGAGTGTTGTATGGAATGAGAATAACTGGCCAATACTATTAATTTGTACTCATCATTACCAAAAGGATTAAACCATCACTAGCTAATGCAAGACGCACATTCGCGGGATCTGATGCAAACCAAGGGTGTGTCAAGTCAAAATATTTCCAGCTTACAGAATCATCTTAGGATGCCTCAACATTCCATCTTCTTACTATCATTTGCATCCCATCTCATAAATCTCGGCGACTTTGACGACAAAAATAATCTTTGTAACACGTGGTTTTAATGGGAAAATAGCGAGAGGAACTTTGCAAGAACTTTCTTTCGGATATGCCATCACCAGCCCTTCCAACTGCCACCAACTTTTGCTTTTGATTCCATTTCGAAGTATTACAAATTTTGCAGGTCTCCCTTTCTTCATCTTCCTTATTACCCCAATAAAGCATACAATTATCGGACAAACAGGATTTATCATAATTTAACCAAGTAGGTGATTGTTTTCTGGCTCATAGAATGAATTTGGTATAGTTTGCAAATTCAAATGCACTCTGTTTAATACTCTAAACCATTGTCATGGCTTTATTAGTCATCCACATAAACATTGTGTGATTACAACTTTTACCAAAAAAGATTAGTCTTGAAATATTTAACACACCCTTACATACAAAGGTTTTTTCTCCTTCTCTACTTAATTCATAGTACTCTTTGGCCTCTTCATACCTTTGTTGACTTGCATTTTTATCCTTCTCTGCATTGATTCAATGGGTACTTCATTTGCATGATCTTCGACTCCAAAAGCATCGTTAATCATGTTTTGCATTTGATCATCAACGACAACTGTGTCTTGAACTATATTAGAAATACTAATAGGTGAGATAGTACTAGTTTCTCCTATGACTCTCCGTGATGTACCCAAATGGTGTATCCTTTGGAAATGGTTTGCACTTTAAGTGATCATACATTACACTTCTACTCTGCGGTTTTTTTGAAAACCACAACGTTTACAAGGACATATTATTTCGCCATTTTCTAATTCATCTCGAAAGGCCAAAATTAATAAATTCCTTTATCCCTTTGATTCATATTTCATCCGATGTGTGGGCTTCTTAATCCATGATTTATCCATTTCTATAAAGAAGTTTAACATATGTTATTTTGACACAGAAATAACATAATTCAACTTAGAACAAAAAAAAAAAGATTGATCTTAACAGAATAGATTCACTAGGCATAAAGGAACAAAAACATAACAACCTCATACTCATAGAAAATAGTACTCGATAAACATTCAAAATATAGAACTAGACCAGGTATACAGGTATATAAGTACTCGACAAACAATCAAACTAGAAATTATTTTAAAAGCAAACAAACCAATCATTAAAATATGTTATTTACTTCAGTTTATCCATTAAATGCAAACAAATATTAGAACTGAAAGTGCAGAATTTAGCAATCAAAGTGTAGTCTAGAACATAGCACTCAAACATCTTTAGTACAAAAAAAGGAAGAAGTGTTACGCTATCAACTTTTACATAATAAAAGTATCTTACCTATTGTGTTATGTTGCGCGGTCGATGGAGAAGTATTACGCTACACCGTCACCAGAGAGAGGCTGAAAGCAGCGCCGTCACCGGAGAATGGGCACGAAGAAGCACTGTCACTGGAAACTAATTCAATCAATAAACCAATCATCAACAACCAATCTGAAAACTAGTTTTAAATGCAAAACAAATCAATCTGTAAACTAGTTTCAAATGCAAACAAATCAATCTGAAAATTATTTTTTAAAAAACAAAACAAACCAATCTCAAACAAACCAATCACTAATCATAATTCAAATAATCATAATTCTAAGATTTATTATAATTCATTTCAAAACCCAAAATGTAATTTCTAGTCCAAAGTTTAAAGACAGAAAAAATGATTACTCCAACCAATATAATGTGCAAAAAAAAGTGAAAAAGAATTTGTGTAATGTTATTCAAAGATAAAATTTGCCACAAATACAAAGGCAAAAACAAAGGTGTAGGAGTGAACCCAAAACAAAGACATTCGAAAGGTGTAGAAGGAACAACAAAGCAAAAAAGCAAGGCTATAGAATGTAGATTAATGAAGCAAAATATGTTATCAAATTCAGCAAGGTATGAACATTGGATTGTTAATTCAATGAAGCAGAGTAGTAAATGTGATTCCTTTGGATTATTTTTTTTAATTAATCAACTGTTTGTAAGTACCCTGTGATTTCATGAAAAGAAACATTGTTCCATTGTCAATGAGGATTATGTCAATTTTTTATATAACTTTAAAAAATATTTAAGACTCATCAAATTTTATAAGTAATAATAAACCTTGAAATTATTTTAATATATATATGGTTATTTGACTCAGCAAAATTTGCATAGTTTTGTAAATAAACCTGTGTATTCTTTGGACTTGGAAGGATAAGTATCAGCCTCCATTATAGGCACTGCAGCCTACAGGCTGGGATTTTAGGCGCAAGATCTTAAGAATGTTTTTGGGATGATTCAGACTAACAATTTTCCTCTTCCCTCTCATCTGAAATCACTAGAAATACATGACTGTTGTTGTTTTCAGTTTAAGGATTATCAAACAAAAGATTATCTTATCAGTTTTCATAATCACATTTTAAGATGGTATAAGCTGTAGCTAAGTATTACCAAATACAGGCATTGACACACTCTCCAACCCATACATAATCTATAAAGATAACAAAATCTGACGCTTCCTATCTATGACTCTACACATAACTTGGCAAGTCAGGTAACAGCCTTCTGATACCTGTATTATTCAACAGTTCCATCACCAAGGCAATAATTGGCCTAGCACTCTGAATACATTTCTTTCTATCCTGTTTATAGTAACCAGAATGACGTAATGATGATCAATAATGCAAACCAATCCAATTCAATGAACACAAATAGCATATTTGTTTTATGTGAAATAAATATAATACATCTCGTTTGGGTTCACCCTTGTGATATATTATTAATTCCTACCTTTATTGCAATTTTCTGTTTTATGTGATATCACCATTTCCTGTTTGGTCGAGCCAATTTAAGAGAGAAACTAACATACAACAATTAGAAAGCTATAAGTAAAAAAACAAATACAGCTAGAAATAGAGCTATGGTTACTAAAATTTGGAGGATTACAGAACAAAAAACCAAGTATATCTGGGAATCAATTTTCAATTGAAGTAAGGAGAATCAAATCTTGTACAATTTTCATACTTTGATCTAGCTAGGATAGCAAGCATCCAAAGGTTGGATTATCCACAAAAGCTAGTCAACCACTTTGTCATATATTGGGAACCAACTTCAAGTAGTAATTATTTATCTCCAGAAGAACAGAAAATTGGTCACTACAAGTCAATTAATATAATTAATATGAATAATTAATTATAACATATTTTTAAAGTTTGTCCATTGTGAAAAATGTCACCATTAATGATTATGACTTGGTTGGCAGTATGTTTATATAGTTTCCACTCTCCATGCGTCGTTTGAATTTACTGTGCCATTAGAAACATATATATGGCTTAATTAATCGTGTAACCCATTTCTTGCAAAACAAACACAGGGTTCAACTCAGAATTTCTTTATAGTTTATATAGCTGGATTAAAATATATATTTCACACTAATTAGTCTTGTAACTTACAAGTGGTGGTGGCACCTACTTCAATTCATCAACATTAAACCTATATTTGGTATCACTGCAAGACGCAAAATAATAAAAGCAATATAATTCAATCCGAAGTCTACACATTTGCATATTATCCTGATTCTGCTTAGTTATTTCTAGTTTCTCGATTATATCTCTAGGACACAAAACAATCTGGAAATTTTACGGGAAATTATCTCCAGGACACAAAACAATGCAGGATTCAAACAATCTTCAGGACACAACAATCCAGATTCAAAGGCCAACAAACAATCTGGAAATTATTTTTAAAAGCAAACAAACCAATCTCAAACAAACCAATCATTAACATATATCAAACAATCAAACCAAGAGAACGTTATATCAAACAGACATCGCATACCTGGGCCAAGCTTGATTTCTCCTCTATTTGGATTGTAAAGCACATGAATGTTGAAAACCTACAAGCTTGATTTCTCTTCGTTTTCGCTTCTCTTCGATTTCGTTTCCTTCAGAAGTTTTAGGGTTGACAGATTTGGGGGCAATCAGAACCAAATGTTGTGAAAGGATGACGGCGGTTGATTAAAACACGTTTATGCGAAAGAGAGAGTGAGAATGAACTTACAAAATCTGGAAACATAAAACACGTTTATGCCCTAAAGACGACGGCGGTTGATTAAAACCGCCCCAGGAACCGTCGCAAACTGGCGCCAGATTGAAAACGCAGCTTGTGTGCTTTATACGGGTGTAGTACGGTTGCGGCGGTTGACGAAAACCGCCTCCACAACCGTCGCAGAGTGAAGGTGCCGGCGGTTATTGCAGAACCGTCGCAGGCTAAGTGTCGCAAAGTTAAAAAATTCTTGTAGTGCTAGGCTTATTCTTGTCCACAATCCGTGCGCTAATAAGTTTAAGATTAATTGGATGAACATTTAGGGTGCTTATTCGGCAATTAGGGTTTGTGCATCCAAACCATTTGTGTCATTGGAATGCAGGTCCTCCCTAGGCTTAGTGTCGTGCACTCCAATAAAGTTCAATGAAACCATTCTTGTAGTGCATAGGCTTATTCTTGTCCAATTAGGGTTTTAAATCCTTGTCATCCAATATCTGGATGAACATTTAGGCATCCTCCCTAATTCTTGTAAGTTAATCTTGTGCCATCCAATAGTTCATTTGTGTATTTAGGTCATCGAGGCTTATTCTGTTCCATTAGGTTTTTAACCAATCTGTGCATCCAATAAGTTAGTAATTGGATCATTAGTCTTTTCGTTCCTCCCTAGGCTTATTCTTGTGCAATTAGGGTTTTTAACCCAATCTTGTGTGGTATCTGACCTCGAAATAACAGAAAATATATCAGTTTTTGTTACCAAATTAATCAGTATCAAGTGCACAGCGGAATTTAAATTTTGAGCATGCAAAGTTAGCAATATAGAAAATTAAAGAGAGAGAGTTAGAGAAGAAAACACAGAGATTATCCTTGGTTCGGTTGTCAACAACAATCCTACATCCAGTCCTGAATAAATCCAATCGGATTTCAGATTTTCTTCTCCTTCAATAGAAAGAATCAATTACAGATTGTCCAGTTTCTCCCTGAAACCTATCTATCTTAATGATCTCTTTCCTATTGAATACCCTCTGATCCTTGTAGATACTCGTCAACCTATCACAGAATCACAGTGCGAACTCTTCCTTGTTGAACATCTTCACCCAAGAAAGTAGCCACCAGTTTCTAGCTGGCTTCTTATCAACCCTTTGATCCTTGTAGACAATCGGCAGCCTAACACAAAATCAAAGTACGACTCATTTCTTGTTGAGACCTCTCACCCAAGAAAGTAGCCACTAGTTCTAGCTGGATTTTCAACGTTCGTTTTGGTTCAAAGATTTATTACAGAATGAATAAAAGACGTAAACAAAAGGGTCTTCAATCTTTATAAATGTTGCTCTTCACAAATCTGGATATCATGGATTGTTCTTGAGCACATTATCATTTCTCTTAGATGTCAACAAACGTATGAGATCTGTAATCACAATTATGAAGTTGTTAGTTGTGTTTGCCATGAACCGTTTTGAGAGCATAAGAGAAATTATGAAAGTTATGAATTATTGTGAAAAAAGTTGTTAGAAGTTATGAGAATAAAGATTGAAAGACATCTTATATAGTTTCTGAAAAACCACATACGAAATCGATTTCCCAATCGATTTTGTAAAGTATTTAAAAATGAGCTAAATCGATTTGCCAATCGATTATCGCGATCTTGGTTTTCTTTAATCTTGAAACTATACAAGCTAATCGATTTACCATCGATTCTTTAAAACAACACTTTTTCAGTAAGAACATGTCCAGACCTGTATAAATCGATTGCCTAATCGATTTCTGGGAAACTGTTTTAATAAAACTATGTTCAATCGATTACTCAATCGATTGCCAAACTTTAGAGTTCACTGTGTTTTCAACAAGTTTATTTCAAACGATTTGCCAATCGATTGTTTTCAAAACAGTGGCTCAGGTTTTTGATGTCAATCGATTTGTCAATCGATGTGATTCAAAATAGTGATTCAGTTTTAATATTCAATCGATTGCCAATCGATTGTTTTCAAAACAGTGGCTCAGCTATTTGATATCAATCGACGTGTCAATCGCTTTGGTGTCATGTTCCTGAAAAAGTTTTTACCTGGTGTTTAATTCAAGATTTCTCAATCGATTGCAACCAAACTTTATCAAAATGAAAGTGTTAACAATAGATTGTCCAATCGATTGTATTTATCACAGGTGAGGTCATTTTCAAATGATATTTTATCAATCGATTTGCTAATCGATTCCCTCAGCACTGGAGTGCCACTGTGACTCATCCAATCGATTTACCAATCGATGTGTTACCATCAGGTTTGATTTGTGAAATGTTCAATCGATTTACCAATCGATTACTCTCCAAATCAGAGGCTACTGACTTGTGCAGTTTTTCATTTTTAATTAAGCTAATCGATTG
>PGWS01005088.1:0-10897 GCA_002896235.1 Cicer reticulatum
ATGAATGAATGAATATGTCGGTTTTTATTAATATTTTTATTAGACACGACCATTCAAATCATGAATGAGACAAATCACTTATACTTTTTTTTTAACGTGATATCTTTGATCTCTTTTTTTTTGTCCTCTTCTATTTTTCCTTTTCTTCCCTTCTTTCTTTTTTTTCTTTTTTGAAGAAGAATTAATATTGTGATCTTAAGTTGGATCTCATGTCGTTGTATGTCTTATATTGTAAACAACCTATATTTTATCTGGTTTCATTATATCGAGTTATGGTATATGTTTTACTTTCCAATACATGATAATCATAAGATGCATTCAGGAAAAAGAGTTAAATTATAAAGGTAATAACAGTATATATGAATATATTGAAAGAAAAAAAAAAGAATATACATAAGATAAAACAAAAGAAATGGGTGGGAGACCCAACTTGGTTACTAGTAATTCCAAGGTAGACTGTACTGACTTCTCATGCGATAATCCGATCCATATTGTTCATTTTGTCTTTTCGAGTATATATCTTTGTTCACCGTTTTCTTCTTCTCTCATCGCCCTTATTGGGTTTTTAACCTAACATATATTTTTTGTGCATCCTAATTTTTGTCTAAGTGCCCTTCAGGTTTTCACCTAGCGGGTTTTTTTTTTTACCCTAGTTTCGCCTAGTCGCCCTTTCAGTTTTCAACTAGCGGGTTTATTTTTTGTACCCTAATTTTTGCCTAGGTTGACTTTTCAAGTTTTTCAAACCTACGGGTTTCATTTAAGTCATAATACTTTTTTACCGGCGTGCTGAGTTACAGGAAGAGCCTAAATCTTTCCATCCATATTCGTAAGGATAAGCTCCACCTGAAAGCTTCTTCAACGACGTATGGTCCCTCATCGTTAGAGTCCATTTCCCATGGATGAATCCTTTTCAATGGGTAGATTTTCAGCAAAGATCACTTCCTAGAATCTCGAGGACGTATTTTTTTCTCATACGCTTTCTTCAGTCTTTTCTGTATAATTATTCCATGAATAAGGCCGCAACCTTTTTTCTCAATCAAATTCATCTTGATCAAAACGTGTTTGTACCATTTTGACCCCTCTATTTAGCTTCCATGTAATACTCTTAGCGGGGGTTTCTACTTCAATAGGTAGCTTAAAATCTCATCCATATACTAAGGAATAAAGGGGTTTCTCCAGTTGAAGTGCGTAGACGATAGTACGATCTCACATATGTACTTGCAGCAATGGCAACATACTCCAACCAATCTTTGTCGTACCAATAACCATCGTCTGAATACATTTTTTTGATGTTTTTTATTATGCTGTTCAACTGCAACCATTCATTTGTGTCTAGTACGGGGACGAATGTGGTGTTGATAATTTAATAGTGACACACAATTCATCCAATCATGTTTGTTATTTCATTTGTGGCACTGTCAGATGATCCTGCTTGGTAGAGCCATTCAACAAATATTAATTCCCTTTTTATAAATTTGACTACACATTTTTTGTTAAATTGGCGTATGAAGCTGCCTCTACCCATTTGGTAAGTAATAATTGCCACCAAGATGAAGCGATGTCCATTTTGATGTTTCAGTTCGATCATTCCGATCAACACTTATAACATTTTCTTCTACATAATTACACAATCTTTTTCTAGGGTGAGCCAATAATATCAATCCCTGATAAGTAATCTTTCTAGGTATGGCGTGTCCATTCATAATGAGATCCCATAAGAGCCATCGTGGATATCTTGTAGAATTCCTTTGCTTCATTAACATCAACACATTTGAGGAGTACGCGTATCATGATTCATCTTATACAATAGTTTCGTTCACAAAAAAGCTCGCGGATAACCGTCTCAAAGGTTCTTTTCTCATTCTCCAATATTCCGTTGAGGATATTCTCTATTTATATGATCAATGTTTGATGTCATCTAACACGGTTTTCTGTCAGTTTCTTCTTCCATGACATGGCAGTAGGCTGGATAATCTCGACTCTCCATTTTAATTGATGGGATTTCATCGTTTCGATTTATTTGGAAACATAGATGATAAAGTAGCCAAAGCATCAGCCAATTGATTGTCTTCTCGAGGGACATGTGAAACGTGATTTTGTGCATTCCTAAAGACAATTCTTTTATGTAGGTAAAATAAGGTATTAACTTCTTATCTCGAGTTTCCCGTATTGGTTAAGCTAATTAATGACTAGGGATGAATTCCATATACTTTCTAGATTTTGCTTTCGATTCCAAAGCGCCAAAACTCCCATGGGCACAAGCTTCATATTCTGCCATATTATGTGGTAGATCAAACACAATCGCGCTGTGATAGGTATGAACTTTTTTTTTTGAGATATTAAACAACCCCAATCCCATCCCCCATTATGTTTGAGGCCCGTCGAAACACAAGGTCCATTTTCCATCATCATATTCTTCAGACAGAACCATGAATACATTTTTTCTGGGAATTCACATTGCATTGATTTATAATCATCAACAGGTTGATTAGCTAGATAATCTGCTAAGGCACTTCCTTTGATGGCTTTCTGAGTAACATAGGTAATATCTATATTCTGATAACATCACCTGCCATCGAGCAATTCGCCCTGTGAGAGTGGGCTTTTCAAAAATGTACTTGATTGGATCTATTTTGGATATCAAATAAGTTGTATGGCAAAGCATGTATTGCCTCAAGCGATGAGTCGCCCAGGCTAAGGCACAACAAGTACGTTCTAACATTGTATATCTTGTTTCAACATCTGCAAATTTTTTACTTAGATAATAAATGGCATGCTCCTTTTTTCCTGTTTCATCATGTTGACCCAGTATGCATCCCATGGCCTCGTCGAGGATTGTAAGATGCATAATCAAGGGTCGGCCCAGAACTGGTGGGGCTAGAATTGGAGGATTTTTTAAATACTATCGGATTTTTTCAAATGCATTTTTACATTCTTCGTTCCACACAACTGTTTGATTTTTCCATAAAAGTTTAAATATCAGTTCACAAGTAGCAGTTAGTTGTGGTATAAATCTTGGAAATATAATTTAGTCTCCCAAGAAAACCGCGAACTTCTTTTTCTGTATTCGGGGGAGGCATTTCTGCAATGGCTCGAATCTTATCGGGATAACCTCTATTCCTCTCTGACTAACCACAAATCCCAATACTTTGCCCGATCTCACCCCAAAGTGCTTTTTGGAGGGGTTGAGCTTAGCTTAAACTTTCTGTCTTTTGAAGAGTCTTCTTTAGATCAATAATATGTTTTTCTTCTGTTTGTGACTTAGCAATCATGTCGTCTACATAAACTTACGACCTCTTTATGTATCATGGTCATGGAATAGGGTTACCAATGCTCTTTGGTAGGTTGCCCCAGCGTTCTTCACATCAAAAGGCATTACTTTGTAACAAAATGTTTCCCAAGGAGTGATGAAGTCGTTTTTTCCATATCTTCAGCCGCACATCTTAATTTGAATATACCCAGAGAAACCATGCCATAAAGGAAAAGAGTGAATGGTGAGCCCGTATTATCAACCAAAATATCGATGTGAGGTAACGGGAAATCATCTTTAGGACTAGCTTTATTAAGGTCCCTTAATCGACACACATTCGTACTTTGCCATCCTTTTTTTGGCACTGGTAACATATTGGCTATCCATGGGGATAATTTTCCACATCGAGGAATCCTTAATGAACATAACGGGCTTCATTCGCCTTAATTTTTGTTTCACCGGAGAAGAATCGGGTTTTTAAGGGCAATTTTATGCTCCACTATGCTAGTATCCAATCCAGGCATATCCTTATAATGACCAGGCAAAAACATCTTTGTATTCAATGTTAGGAGTTGGATTAGTTTGTGATACTTCTTTCTTTAAGATGGTTTCAACCTTAATTTCTTTCCTTCCTTCTAACGTCCCTAGATTAACAATTTCTATCGGTTCCTCAAAGGGCATGAACCCTGGGCTTCCTCGTTCTACCGCTCTTAACAAATCTAGAGGGGGTTCATAATCTTCTTCATTATATTTTCTGTTGACTAACAAGATGGGTTAAGATTATGCAACGAGATCTTAGTACAGTTGCCTGTGAATGAACTATCCCAAATCTGCAGGATTCAAGGCTAGGATATGGAGAAAGAAGGAGAAGAAAAAAAAATAAAAAAAATAAAAAAATTTTCGAATGAATATAAACATATGAAAGTGGTAAGAAAAAATAAGAAACAACAATGAGAATGCATTTATTGAAATTCAAAGTATTGGAAAAACAACATTTGTATCCACCTAAATATAATGAAACATCTTAAGGTCTTAGTAACAGTAATAATGCTTTAGAATTACATGGATTAACTTAAATATTATAGGTGACTTGACTACTTTCCAATTCCTGATTTATGCCCCTACACCACACGGACGAATCCAATTAGCTTCCCCATCAAACATGTCATCCTCAGCTGCCGCAATATGGATTTCACTTGTTTGGTCTTGCACTTTTGAAACTCCGTCGGATGTCACAGATGGGAATCCTTTCGATTCTTGGCTCTCGATTTTCAATTCGAGCTAATTTTTTTTCTTTTTTCTCTTTGATCAATCTCCATTTGTCATCTCTGGTGGTTTTGTAACCTAAACCCCACTTTTTTCTATTTTCAGGAAGTTCCACCGGTTCTTTGAGCCCTTCTTCATCCTTCCCCAACCCGTGCCACGGATGGTGTCCTCTGCTCGACATGAACTTAGCCACCATAATAGCAGTGTTTGACATATGTGGTTCTATAGGTGTCGTCTCGACATAAGCGGTGTCCACGATTTCTAGTGTTTGGAAGACAGTTTCTAAAGCGTCTTCTGTTGTCTCAACATAAGGTGTGGTGGACAAATTACTCAGCAACAAGTCTTCTTCTCCTGATACGATTACCAATTGGTCATTTATCATATACTTCAGCTTTTGGTGTAAGGTTGACGGCACTACGCCGGCAGAATGGATCATGGCCCCCCAATAAGCAACCATAAGCGAGTACAATATCATCACGTGAAATGTGATTTCAAATGTGACCGGGCCTATTTGAAACTGGGAGATCGATTTCCCCTAATTACTTCTCTGTGACTCCCATCGAAAGCTCTAACAACCATGGGAATGGTCCTCATATATGTACGTTGCATCACAAGGTAGTTTTGCTTCCTGTTGATTTTGATATGACATTCAGCGAGGACCATTGTCAATGAGGACCTTGACCTTATATGGTTTCGGCACATTACTTATATGTGTAGTGCTTTATTATGCCCTCTCCCTTCGTTGACAGCTCATCATTTGTGAAAGTTCGGTGATTGTTGGATGTGATGTTATTTATGATGCCTCCAAATTTGTCCACGGTGATGTCGTGAGTGACATGAGCCTCATTTAGTATTTTTCATAATGTTCCGGTGGGACTCAGAATTCATCAATAGGGATAACAATGAAATCCTTGTAGGAGTATGTCATTTTCTACTTCTCATTTTCGACTTTCTTTTCCTCTTTATGTGTGTATGCCTTCTCATGTCTTCACTCTCATTTCTTCTTTGTGATTTTCCTGGGGAGTATATCCAATCATTCTAGTCATTCCTCCTATCCTAAAAGGTTCGTGACAACGGTGGTTTTAGATCTAGAAACATGTCTTTGTTCTTCTGTTTAGCTAGATGTACCTCTACATTATAGTTCCAAGGTACAGCTTTGTTGTCTTTATATGAAAAAAGGGCCTTGATATCTGAACTATTAAGGTCCTCAAATCACCGGGGGCATTCATACTTTCCTCCTTAGTGAAATGAATGACCATGGCTTTGGGATGGTTATGCAAGTTTTTCTTCTGATTGGGTTGCAGTCATACCGTCATCCTTTTCCCACGACTTATTTGAATGGTGCCTATGTTTATCAATTTTTGAAGTTCTTTTCTGAACTCATTGCATTCTTTCTATGGAATGATCTTCATTGAGGTGGAAATTGCATCTTGCTTTCACATCGGCATTTCCTTGGATTAACCCAAATTTTACATAACTCAGAGAAAATCAGTCCCATCGACTGCCTTAATTTTCTCGACCTCTCCTTTATTAATTGGTGATTTTCTTCGATTGCATTCACAATTGGCCCACCATGGACTGGTAGAGGATATTCTTTCACGCTAGTCTCGTTTTCTTTAAAATTCAACCTGTCCAGGCCTTAAGCAAATCGTGCACCTTAATTTTAAAGCTAAGAAATTTTCAGTAGAGTGTGCTACAGCCCCAGAGTGGTAATCACACCGACGTTCGAGTCATATCCTTTTGGTAGGGTGGTTCTATAGTTATGCCCGGGACATAGTGCAACCATAGAATTGCTAACCAGATGCGGTACATAACTCTACGTAGGTCATTAGGGATGGGTCGAAATGTACGAACTTCCTCCCACGATAGTTTTTCCCACTGACTTTCATATGAATCTTCATTCCCTTATAAGTGTTGACTTAGAGTACCTGAGATTTGTGAAGTTGCAGCGGCGTAAGGGAACGCACAAAAGAAGGGATTAGTTGGGTTTTGACGCCACAAATGGCTTTCTTCCTCCTTTTTCTTATTCGCACCTGCGGGCAACTTTTTTGTGTTATTTAATCCGGTATAGCCGGAAGCAATCTTTCCGCTTTCAATCCCATTTCTACTCTTTCACCTATAATGACGAGATCTGAAAAATTTGATGAAACGCTTCCTATCATTTTGTCATAAAAAGAGGTTGAAGAGTGTTTATGAACATGGTCACCATTTCTTTTTCAGATATGGGGGTTCAACCTGGGAAGCTAGTTCACTCCATCGTTGGGCATATTCCTTGAATGTTTCATTGTCTCGTTTTGTCATATTTTGCTGATGGATTCTATCAGGATCCATGTCGAGATTATATTTGTATTGTTTCAAAAAGGCATCCACCAAATCTTTCCAAGAGCTAATATGAGCTCGCTCAAGGTGCATATACCAACTCAGGGAAGCTCCTGTCAAACTGTCTTGAAGAAGTGGATTAGCAGTTTTTCGTCATGGGCGCAAAAAACCCATTTTTCGACAATACATATAAGATGGTTCTTGGGGCATGTATTCCTTGTTTTGTCGAATTCAGGCAATTTGAATTTCTGAGGTATTATAACATCAGAAACGAGGCATAGGTCTGAAGCATCAAATCCATAATTGTTTTCCCCTTCAACAACTCTCAAGCGTTCTTCCAAGCTTGCATTTTTCTTGGGATTGATTGCTCTCGAGCGGTCGAGGTCATGGTGTATGTTTAACATCACCGCTTAGCTTTGGTAGATTTTTCCTTGCGATGAAGAGCAGGAAAGCCCCAAGTGAGGGGTGAAGGTTGCACTTGAAGGGAACTCGCCAGTACCATGTGTGGATTTGTAGCCACGACACAGTGTAATTGTTGTTGGGGAGATGAGTGTCTATGGGTGGGGTATAACCTAGAGGAAGACCATGAAGGTGGAAATTGGTTGTGCCTTCCCTTTCTTGATAATTGGTGTGAAGGTGTGGAACGATGCACGTTGGGTGAACAAGAGTGTTTTGGGGCACCCTCTCGTCTACCAAAGGATTCCATCATTTCTATTTCCGAGTGCTTGTAAAATCTTCAAGATCTTGGTCATTTGCCCCTTGAGCTGGTTCACATCTTCTCTTATTTCTGTTTGCTCTAGCTCATCCATGATTTTTGACTGGGATCGTGTTCGATAACGGTGTCGTAACACCAAATTTTTTGCTTGATGTGTTATTTTTTTCTGTGAAAGAATATGGCATGAGTATGCAATGTGATGTATGAAAATGTAATTGTGCATGAATGTTAAAGACATATTTAATTGCTTGTTTGTGAATATCTTAACCAATAAAGAGAGGGCCATGGGATCAAAAGTGGGGCCAATTTAATTCATTGAGAAAAAGCAAGATACAAGTTTTGCACAAAATAAAAACGAAAGTAGAAATCTAAACACGAAATTTGAAAATTTAATGAGCCATCATTTTTTCATTTGCTCATTAAACTTTACAATGTTCAATAAAATGGAGATCTCTTGAGGGGTAGAGAGGATTAGCTATCCCGTCAGCATCTCTTTAATAATGGTGGAATTCTCCGATAGCAGAGTTGGTCAAATAAACTAGTTTTTGAGAAACGATCCATCCAAAACATTCCTTCTTGAACAAGTCTCTCAATGGTGTATTTTTGTGTATACATCTCGTCTTCTTTCTTGCAAGTTCACTCCGTATGCTTCAATGATCTCTTCTTGACATTGCCTTTCTACCATGATCTTGTTTTCACATTCCGCTCTTACCTCTCTATTTGTTGCTTCAGATTTGCTTCTTGTCGACAGATGATTTTCATGCTTTTCCCATATTTCTTTAGCAACTCTTTAAGCCTAAGACCTTCAATCACTGCATCATCCCTTTCTTGACGTCTAATCTTAACTCTTCATTCGCACCCCGCAAACAGATTCGAGTTCCCTCTCCTTGCTTCTTCTTCCTCTCTTGCCTTTTTTGTACTTTCTCAAGGATAAGCGATTGTTGGGTATTCTTATACTCCGTATCTCTATAGCCTGGTGAGCCATCTCCAATTTTTTTGTAATTTTTTCAATTTCTTGTCCTTTGAGAGCTAAGTCGACCTCTAAATCTCAGTACTGAAAAAAGATTATGTTGTTACTAACTTCGGGAGTAATGATGGTGCTGTGAAAAGGCAACTTGACCTCTAATGCCCTCTTTTTCACCCAATTATGATATTCTCTCCTATAGCACAACTTCTAGGCCTAATTCCTTGTCCTCAATCTAACAACATCTCTCCAAGACTTACGTATTCTCCAACAAGCTAGCATCAGAAACATCTCGTCCATGAATAACAAAGATTTGTTACATCCATTATTGGGGGTTTTTTCATAGGATAACCCAATTGTCTCAATGCAACATAGGGACTATAATTTATACACCCTTTTGGTTCCAATGAGGGAACATCTACGAAAACACCGCATCTACAAATCACTTCATTTATTCTTGACTCCGGGAGTACCATTGAATCGTCTTTCGTTGAGATTTCTAGAACGTGGCTCCATTCCTTTTTGGCTCTTTAGTATATTTAATTGATGCAGTTCTTGAAAAATATGTTTGACAAAACCAAATTAGAGTATTGGCGAGCAACAATGATTAGCCCCTCTTTCTCATGACGGAAGTCGAGCGTGCAGTAAATGTAAGCCAAATTGTCGGTACTGGATTCTTCCCGCTCTCTGCTTGTAAGCCAAAAAGACGTATATCCCATGAAATCACACAAAATCCTTAATAGTTGGAATAAATACAGGAATTCCATATATTATTAAGAGCAAGCACATCATGAAAGTGTCCCATTTTCCATCTCTTGCTAAGTTTATTGCTTTCTCCTGCAAGATATTTTATTTGGAAATCCAATCAATTATTTGTTTGGTTCTATTGGTCTCTATTTCCTTTATAGGGATATCAAACATTTCAGCAATTGTTTTCAGTGAGGGGTAGTGTTCCATGTATGGTAAGGGTTACTCCCTTCATCGGATATCTCATTATTAGTTCGAACTCCTCCAACGTCTTGGGGCCAACTGAAATTTCCTGAACACCTAAAGGAGGATCAATAATTGGGCCAACGCTGTAAGGGCATCCACTTGTACATTAACTCAAGTAAATTAAGAATTCTTGCCGAATTCCCTAAAGATAATACGTTGTATTTTTTTCAAATTCTGAGCAAGAATTCTAATGTTGTTCACATCAGGTTTAAGAACTCTCAATGGCAAGGTCTTTCTTAATGGAGTAGATATTTGAGCACCATTTGATCCCATATTTCCTGTGGTCAAGTTATTCACAACAAGCCTTAATTTTTATGGTTTGAAAATGATGAGATAATGATTTTCAAAAAAGTAACCATGATAAGACATGATGCAAACAAGAAAGATGATGATGAGGAAGAGAAAAAAAAACTTGGGTATACTAGCGGGTAGTTGACATGAACATAGAATAAGATTTTCGTATGTTAGTGTGATTATACCATTTTTTCATGTGAACCTTTACTAAGATAGCTCTATAAGTCTAAATTGGTTCTAGAGCACACAACTCAATTCTATAAATATTAATCAATTAATAGTAACTAATTAAAAATGGAATATTATAGAAAATGTCACTCTAGGTGAGACTTTCATGAACCAAACAAGATGGTACATCCGACAGATTATCATTCATAGTCTCAACTATCTTAGGTTGCACTCAGCCCAGGTATAGAGCCCACTCAAAAGTGTGTGAATCATGTTAGGCGTGTTAGAAAATAAATAAAAAAATAAAAAATAATCACATATAAAAATAATTAACAAAAATACATTATTATATCAACAATATGACAAAATAAAAGTAAAAAAAATAAAACATTAGGGGTAATATAAATAAAAATAATAAATATATAAATAACTATACTTAATTAGTTATAGATTGGTTACTAGACTGATTATTTTCAAGATCAGATTATCTTCTTCTCTTTTCTAATTAATCACTATTTTTTTGTGCTCGTCAAATTTGGTGTTTCCAATTGTGCTCCCTTTGTTTCTTGTGGCCGACTATTTTAGACTTTTGGTAAAGATTAAAGACAAAACAATAATTGTCATTTTGATTACCATTAATCTATTTTTTTCGATTTCTTCTTTTATTGGCCACAATATACGATTCTTATTGCTATTGATTCATTTCTTCGGTTCTTTTTCTATTCAATTGATCACCATTATTCTGATTTTTTTATGACCATCAATCATTTCTTTCGGTTTTTTTCATTTATTTTGATTATCATTGCATTGTATTTTTAAATGCCCATCCATTCATTTCTTTTCAGTTTCCTTATTTTTATTCTTATTATCTAATTTTATATTTAGAAAAATAGTCTGAACAAGAATTAGAGGCAAACAAGAACCGAAA
>PGWS01005089.1:0-11614 GCA_002896235.1 Cicer reticulatum
ATTCTAGACAATTCTATTTTCTTATATATATACTCATGTAACCCTATTACTTCAGTTTTGGTTTATTATATGATATGAAACCCTAGAGTGGGTTGTTCGTGTCTCTCTTCTCTTTCTCTCTTTTCATTTGTTACGTCATGGTATCAAGCAGCCTATATTTCGATCCTTATTGAACGATCCGCTCTAATTCCGCTGTCGAGTTCCAATTCAATTAGGAATATAATTATTAGTTTATCTTTCTTTAACATTTCTCAATATTCAGTGAGATTTTCCGTGTGTCCTAATACTAGCTTAGGCTACCCTCCTGTCTTGTGAGGTTTTATCGTTTATTTTTATAGTAATGCAAAAAAAGAAAGAACACCAATTATTAGGGTTCTATTTAAACCTTTCCACAAGCATAATTAGGGTATTGCACGCTCTACCAACCGAGGCTAAAACAAGAAGAGACATGCGCCGGATAGAACGGTTACTTTGATATATCATTATTATTTGCATGGTTATTGGGGGGATTTGTATTGATTTCGTTATGAAAGATCGATTGAGAATTATTCATCCATGGATCTACCGTAGAGAAGAGAGAGAGACTATTATATGATAGAAGTGTCAACTCACCAAAGACATAGTAAAAGAGTAGAAGATAACCTTGTTCCCACATGTTTGTTAAATCAGTCTCACAAAAAAAAACATCGATGCGTGCAGATTCGTTAACTACGTTGGATTTGGTCTGATTTTTGGAGAAAAAAACAGAAGTTTCACAACATTCAGTCTTCGTCTTCAACGGTCGGATCGTGTAAAAAGACGTCTGTAGGGCGAGAAATCATGCTCGACATCTAGCACGAGGTTATCTAATTAATTATTTGTCTCAGTGATTTGTTGTGTTGTCTCATTACTTGTATGGATTTTTGAGAGAAGGTTTGGAGGTCATTGTGTGATAGTTAGAAAAATGGGTTTTGTGTTATTTGTATGTTAGGGACTTCATTTTGAAGCTTGATATGTTTGTGAGAAAGATGGTGGAATTTGTATCAGTGATTCTGCTTGTTAAGATGCGTCGTTGGGTTGCTAGTGTGTGGGGATATGATAAGTGATGGCCAGGAAGCTTGTCTGATGTTATGGCTGTACACTGATAGAGAATAAGTCTTTTAGCTTATCACTAAATGTATATGATTCGAATTGGTGGTAATGTTAGGAAATGGGTGTTATGGCATTGGCGAGGGATTTCGATCGGTAGATAAGATGAAAGGGATAAGATGTTATTTCTTGGACTAGTATGTCTTTTGTTATAGGTTATGTGAGGATGATGATGTTGTGTGGGTTAGTAGGTTTGATATTTGATATGTAGATGTCGTGTGCGAACGAATGTGCTTAGTTGGAATGACTAGTATGGAAATGGTTAATGGTGTCAATGGGTTTGTGCGATAGGAAGCGTTAGAAAGTATCTCGCCAATCAATGTAACGTTTGGAAGGGATGTTGAAACCGAATGAGATAACGCACTATGACTATGAGTGTGTTATCTTCTGGCAACGCATTGTGTGGTATTGGATAGAGGACAGGAGCAGATGATGATGCTTCAAAGAAATTGAGAGATTTGGAATTGTGCTAAGATTGAGCATTATGGGTGTATGATTGACCTTCTAGGAAAGGGTTGGGATACTTTGGATGAGGCTGAAAATTTGATCTTACTGTGTCGTCCTTAAAAACATTGTACTGTTGCTTCATTCTGTAACATTGCTAATCTCTCTAGTGATTTGCTTTGTACATGCTTCGGTCTCATTTGGTTTAGTTTGGTTTAGACTATGAATTAGTTTTGTTGGTTCTATTTGGTCTGGTTTGGTTTGTTTGAGGTTTCGTGGTGCTACACTCTTGGTGGTTCTTATCTGTTGATGTTTTGATATGGTGATGTTGCTCCCTTGGATTAAGTTTGGTTTTGGTTTCGTGTCGCAACTGCTTTTGGTGGTGTCTATCTGTTGATTTTGATATGGTTGTTGCCCTTGGTTTGTTTGGATTTGGTTCGTGGTGCCTACTTCTTTGGTGGTTCCTATCTGTTGATTTTTGATATGGTTGTTGCTCCTTGTTTGTTTGGATGGTCTTCGTGGTGCTACTTTCACTCTTTTGGTTGTTCCTATCAGTTATTTGATATGGTCTGTTGTCTTTTTGATCGCTTCTTTTTCGTTTGATTTCTTTGTTGGCTTGGTTCTTTTGATGTTGCTTCTTCTGTGGTGACTATCTCTCTTGTCCCGGCTGTCCAACCGCACCTCTGCGATTGTTGATTGCTCCCTGTAATCTCGTCATTCATCTTCGCATAGAATCATTGATTCCTACTGTTTGTCTCTTCTTCTTAGCAGATTGCTGATTTGTTTCCAAAGATGCAGTTCATTAAACGTTTTCGTTTTTTTTTAGTTGACAACTCTCGATGCTCCATGTTACTGCATCGTGGATTTGAGGGGAGATTTAGATAATATCATTATTATTAGTAGTAAGCGTATTTTAGACATTTCTTAGACAATTCATTTTCTTATTATTATACTTCAGTGTAACCTATGTTAACTTCAGTTTTTGGTTTATTTATAGTGATATGTAAGACTAGAGTGGTTGTTTTCTCTTCTTCTCTTTCTTCGTCTTTTCATTGTTACACTTTGTTGGGTTTTGAAATTTTGGTAATCATCTTCTCCTTAAAATTTTATGATTTTTTTATACAGATTTATATTGTGAAAACTTAAAAAAAGTTTTTTCAATCATAAAGTTTAAATTTTTTAGAAACATTTGTTTTTTAAAAAACTTAAAAAGCTTTTCAAAATGTTAATTATAAATTTTCAAAAATACAATGTATTTTGAAAAATTTTTTAAAATTTACTTTATTTCTAGAATATTTAAAAAAAGTTTTCTAAACATAAATATATTCAGAAAATATTAAAAAAGAATTTAATTATATACAATTTTAAATTTTCTAAAATATATCTTGGTTATGAAAATTTTTTTTGTAACTTTTTAAAAATCCAAATTTAATTTAGTGAGATTGAAAAAAATGAAAATAATATGTAGGGTGTAAAGTAAAATTTTCTAACAAATGATGCAAGCATCAGCACGCAGATATAGCCCGCGTTAAATTCTTAATTTTAATGGCCCTCAGTTGATGGATAATTTACTGTATAGTCTACATCTACACTTCTTATCTCAATTTTTAACATAAATTATTTATTTTATCTCTTCTTCTTTTTTTTTTTTACATTTTTTCTTTTCTACTCACTAAACTCAACTGAAAACGTTTTTTTAAAATTCAAATTTATGTTTTAAAAATTTAAAATATTTCAAACATAGTTATATTTTTAAAATTTATAAGTCTAAAAAACTTTTTCAAAGTTTTTCAATAAAAAATGTAAGCAAAAATTTAAACATTTTGTTCCATTTACATTTGTCTTCTGAAAAACTACAAAGTTTGAGTTTTTTTTATAAAAAAAAAGTAAAGATTGTATTTTGTTAAAATTTTCAATTTGATATAATTTGGTTTTTTGTTTTGGAAATTTTGAATAAATTAGTTTTGTGTTTCCATTTTTAAGATTTGAATTCAATTATAAGTTGAAGTTAATTTAATTTTATTTAAATTAATACTCTTTTTAAATTGTCTCATTATAAATTCACAGATTAAAAAAAAAAACATTGATACTTAAATTTGTAAAAAAAAATTAATTTATTTTTAACATAATGTAAATATTATAAAATTAAACAATTTAATAATAGTTGTTTGAAATCAGTAGTTGTAAAATATAACTATTATAATAGTGATCAATTGTCGAAGGCAGCTGCATCAGTCAAAAGAGATTAGTTAATAGTTGGAGGGGTGGCCAAAGGTGGTTGGTGACAATGGAGGTGGTTGGTGGTGGGTGGTCGATGATGAGAGATAGCGTTGCAACTTGCAAGTAGCTAAGAGGTGAGTGGTGGTGTTTGTGGTGGGTGGTGGGTGATTGGGAGAGGGTGGTGCGTGGAGTGATGATTGTGGTCGGTGACAACGACAGTGGTTGGAGTGGTCGGAGGTAATGAATGTGGTGGTATATGGTGGTTAAAGGTGGTGGTCGATGATATAGTTTATTTATGCCTATTAATGATAACATTTAATTTCAAAATAAAAAATAGAATTATAAAAATTTATTTGTTGAGTTTTAAAGAAAATCTCCATTTTATCTGAAACAGTTTTTTTAATGTAAATTTACTTTCGAAGCTAAAATTAAGAAATTCACAACATCCAAACCAAAGTCGGCCTGAGGGTAGGTATCTAAAACAACCGCTTTAGGTCTCAATGAAAATTTATATATTTACTTTATCCTAACAAAATTTACTTAATAAAAAGTTTCAGATTTTAATATTTTTTAAAATAAAACATATCAATCTTTTATAAATTAAACATTATCTCAACAATAATAAATTCATTGAAAAGAAAATATTACATGACTCAATCAATATTAATTTAGTTAATGTCATGTTAAATTTAAAAAATTGTTTTATACTACATATTAAAATATTCAATTATTTATCTTCATATGTGTTAGATCGACTTCTAGTCCGATCGATATTTAGTTTACATATTCAATTAACATTATGGTGTTAGCTTTCAACAAAACTCTATTTTTTATTTGTATATAGCCTAGGTAAGAAGAGTTCGTCTCAATTGTTGAATCAACTGTTAGTTAATACATATTCTTAGTTTTTCTCTCAATGGAAAGTTCTTGACTCATATCATTGAATCACAATTTTTCTAAAAGCTTCTCACATTTTCTTTGTTTTCTTTATCGTTAATATGATCTCTTACATAATTTGTCAACCGATAACCCTTCATCCTCATCGTCGCCTATTCTTCTGACTTTCAACGGTAAACCATGTTTCCTCTTCCAATTTTTTATTTCAAAAATTTTTATGAATTAAAAAACTTGTTTAGTGGTTCATAAATTGTTATTTGGCCAAGTTAGTTAGGGCTACATAATTAGAGCTATTCATATAGTGATTCATAATTGTTTATTTGACTGAGTTATGAATTAAAAACTTGTTTATCTATTCATAATTGTTGATTTTTGTTACTCAGTTTAGTTAGGACTATGTAATTGATTCAGAGTTGATTTTGGTCTTTGAATATCTTTCATTATTGTTTATTTGGCCTTGTGCTAGAATGGGCCAGATACCTAATATATGCTGGCAATTGACAGAGGAAAATTATCTTTAAGTAACCTTATGACATCCAATTTTTTTGAAGTCAAAAGGATGATCTTGAAATGTTTCAGTTATAGTAAAAATAGTCGGATGGTTCTCTTTTCACTTTCTTTCACAAGTTGTTTTATACATTTATATAGTTTATGTCTAATTGTATGATTAGTTGAGCAATGCCCTTGATTAGTTTAATTGAGTAGATGCTTGATTGCCCGATAGAGGGTGGTTTAATTAAGCAATTCTTTCACAAGCATTTGCTTTCTTGATTGGTTTAATTGGTTTCAATGGTGTTATGACAGATGGTGGTTTAAATCTCTATATGTGCTTTTGATTAATTTATGTATACATTAAGTTACTATTTTATGGTTAACATGAGAATAAAAGTGGTGTACATATATCTATCTTTCACTAAAACGTTAATTGAAATTAAGTTAAGAGATCACATGTATTATTTAATGTCTTTATATAACTATTTAAAACAAATCTAGAAAACCGTAAGCTAAAATCAACCAAAAAAACGTGGTCTCAATGCAGGTTTATGGTAACAATATTTTTATTCGTCGGCAAAAATAAAAAAAACTATAACCTATTTAGAATAGACAACGACTACCTAAACCACATTTCTTAAACCATTGCCTTAGATTTAGGCCACCGATACCACTTCTTCCCACAATTGCAAACAAGCGAATAGTAGTTATAGTTTTAACCACCGTTGACTAGTTTCAAGAGCAAGTTTAAATTTGTTGTTATGCTTTATTTACTTTTTGAAAATGTATCGTCACCATCAATTCATTTTTCAAATTTACGAATTCGGAAATAAAGATTTTTATAAATAAAAGATGACATTTTCTCTTATAAAAAAGAGGAATATATATAAGAGATGGTGGTATTTCATATTTTTGAATTTAGGAGTTTTTAGTTTCAGGGACGAAAATATAGAAGGAAGTTGGAAACTATATATTTATATATATAGGCCAAAATATTTCTAAAATTTACTATCCATAAATAAATATTCCATGTGACATGGACAAACCTGAATGTGTCGTGAATAAGTTTGAATGTCACTTAGCAATTTCAATACATTATTAGAATTATTTGAACGAATGAAGAAATTAAACACTGACATTTATATAAAAGAGACATTTATAATATATATGAAAGGATAACATTATTTTGGTTTAGTGTCATTTTTTTTTATTACAAATATGTGTCTTTTATAGTTATTATTTCTTGGAATACCCAACTTCTTCATTTGCTAATTTCTTAAAAAACAATATATATTTTTCTTCAAATTCTTACTTCTCCGTTACTATTTATATAATTTCTTTACGTAAAAAAAAATACTTTCTATCATTTATTTCTTTTTCTTTAAAATTTTCATTGCAATAAGCAATATTCAGTAAGCAATTACAAATCAAAATATTTAACACGCGAACAATAATTTTTCAAAGATCCTTTCAATTATATCCTCAGTTGGTATATTAAAAAAAATCTGAGATTAATAAAAAGAAAAACTAAACGCTGATTTGACTATAATGTAAATGTAAAATTCCAATATTCCAATTTCCAAACGGGTGATTTATTTGCTTAAGAAAAAGCTAGGTATGGTTTCCTGAGTCAAGGTTGGTATATATTGACGACCTTTGAACGCATCAGTAATTACTCACATTTTCAAAAGGCCACCTCTTCATAGTTTAGAAATACCCTTTCATGCATTGCATGCTACTTCCTTGTGTACTATCAAGAGGCTAATCATGAATGCTGCTTGCGATGCCACACGACATGTTTCACCTACGTTTAATTATTTGCTTTCTGCACTTCATTGTATGCGTGTGAGGTGAGGTACTACACCAGTATGAACATCAAAATTTAAAAAGTCAAGTCAATATATATATATATATATTTCTTAACCACTCAAGCATGGGTTGACATTAACATATATGATAAAGACAAAATTTACAAAGAGAGTCAATCAAGGATTGAAAGAGAGATTTGAATTATTGTTAATGCTATATAGGTGGTCCACCATGAGACCAGTGATTTTTGAAGTTGTAATTATTTAGTAATTAAGTTCTATCTCGACCAGAGTAATTGGTGTCAGTTAGCTGACCACCACTTGGTGCTTATGGAAGGAATGCTATTATGTTTAGAGGTCTTGTTGTGCTGTGCATAAATTGATAAAATTAAAGCTTTCTCTTTGTGTTGGCTTCCAACCCCAAGCTTGTATGGAATGGAGTTAATATTTTTTGTTATAGATGAGTTGAATGAGTATTCTTTGTACTATTTATTAATAAATTTTGCTTGTAAAAATATAAAATTGCCCTCCACTTATTTATGATAGTAGAAAATTTAGAAAAAGTGGTCAAATTTAGAGAAGAAAAACTGAAAATTCATATTAAATTCCTATTGTCATTTAAATTTTGTTGGTAATTTATTCATATTTTTTCTCCATAAAATCCACTCGAGCATAGTTCTTGTCGTCATCATCTTCACCATGTATTACTCTACTCATTACATGAAAAATTAATTAAATTTATTTTAGAAGATGCCAAATTTTTATAAAAAAACATAAAAACTCTCACAAAATTGTAATAGCAGCGATCACAAGCCTCTATTTATTTCCTTATCACAACTTTTTGCTATGCCAAAGCCCCCTCTAAATTGTTGATGCTGGAGCTGCCTCTGGATTACAAGAAAAACCTTGCAGCGGTTAAAAACTCCGCTAAAAATACTTTTTTCAATCTTTGTGGCTATTTCAAACCGCTGTCAAATGAATAGGTATTTTATGGAAACCATCACTAAAAAATATTAATAATGGAAAAAAAATAGTGGACCACTTAACAAATACATGAGAGAGTATAAATTCTTTGGTTATGAACATTGATATCATCAAAACAGAACAATGTCTTTCAATGAATCTAGGTCTTACAATATGTTATGCACATCTTATCTACTTATGGCAAGTATCATATATGTAATATGTCAAATTGATTCTTATATTTAATTACTAATAATTATCAACGAGGTCTGTATATTTAATCACTTTCTATCAATTTATTAGATTCTAAATCAAACAAAATTAATCAATAGTTTGTCACAAGGACATACATGAGTAATATTTAAAATATTTGTAATAGCAAATGATCTATTTGAGATTCTCTTACAAAATCAAGAATAAATTGGATTTTTTATTTAAATATCTTGTATTTTTTATTACTCAATTGCTACCTTTTAAAAAAATATTACACGATTGTCCTACTTTTTAAATTCAGTAAATAGTCACTTTCTGGGAGACCATCTCAAGGAAAAAATTTTCAAATTCAATAAAAGGTCGCTTTCTCGAGGAGCGACATGCGTCTTTTTTTTTCAATTTTAACATTTTTCACTAATTATTAATAAATTAAACTAATTAATTATTTAAAAATAAAAACAGTATGATAAAGTAAAATAAAAATACATTATTAAATTATAAATTAATTTAATTTTTTAATTATTATTATTATATAATAAATAATAATTATTATAATTATAATTAAAATGATTAAATTATATTATAAAATTTGGCTAAATTACATCAGCGGTCCTTAACTGAATTTCATTCTTTATTCAAACTCACGGCAAATTTAATCAAACTCATAGCTTAAATCTTGAATCAACTCATATTTTTATTCTTTATTTGATGTTGTTGAAGATGAAAATATGAGTTTATTTGAATATTTGAGTTATGAATTTTGATGAAAGTTGCATTATATAGAAGATGATTATTAATTTTATGGGTTTTGGGTGAAAATTTTGATGATTTTTTTTGATTTTTGTAGAAAAAAGGATACATTGTTGATGATTTTAAAACATAAATATCAAATTGTCACTAAAATTAAAATAATGACCACTTCGAGAAAAAAAAGAAGATAAAAGACTAAAACGTTAACTGAAATTAAGTTAAGGGACCACAGATGTAATTTAACTATAAATTTCAAAGAAAATACGCATTGAAATTGAGGAAAAATACATAAAACTATCCACTCTATGACTATTGAATTTACTTATTTTCAATTTCATAGAATTTATGCAAGTTTCTGTGTATACCTGACCTGAAGGTAAAATTGATATGTGTCGTTTTCACATGGTTGGAAACAATGTCTAATGTTTAAAATAAGTTGATTGAACCAAAACAGTTATGGAAGATTGTGTGGGCCTTTTAATACTGCGTTGATCGCTCCACAATGTAGGTTGTCATCTGACCCCAACGACTACCTCCATTGAATGCTTGAATCCAATCTCTTTGAGGTAGTTTTCTAACCATTTCAAAGCCTTCGGATTTACTATGTCGATTTCTCTGCAGTAACATCGATATGTAGACTCATTGATCGAGTAACATGTATTGAATAGTAGACAATGCATTATTACACTAATTATATAAATTAAGAATGAAATTATTAAAAATTACACTAATTATAAAATTAAGAATAAAACTAATATCCAGGAGAAAATATATTTTTTCTTCAAAGCATTGTCTTAAATTCCCTTGCAAATTTGTGTGAAAATATGTTGGACGCAAAGCATATGCTTTGACGAAGGTTCTTGCCACTCATTATCGGATTATTATAAGCACTCTTAATGGGATTCGTGTCTATCTGAAATCAATAAATGTTGGCGTGTGGAGTGACGTATTTTTCTTCAATTTCTCACAAGAAACTCCAACCCTCTTTTGTCTCACCTTTCAACAAGAGTATAAGCAATAGGAATTACATTGCTGTTCCTGTGCACTGCTATATAGAGTTCCCTTGTACTTGTCGTACAACCAAATCCTATCAATTTGGACTATTGGTTTGTAATTTTAAACGCAGATATGCACATAAGAAGTCCAAAGTAGTTCTAATGAAAGATCTTTATCTCACTTATCAAACTATTCCCATGATAAGTTGGCGATGGTTTTTCCATTAAATTTTGGTTCCTGGAGCAACGTTTGCATAACAACAACCATTGTTGGAGTGCTTGTAAGACTCTTCCAATTTTCATAAAATTGTTCGATCGTTTTATTTTTTCCCATCATTTTTTATAACTAACTGTGTAGTTGTGTAAAGCTCGAATTTGAGCAATAATGACATTTACTTTGATTGAAGGATCAACTTTTGCAACTTGCATTATGCTGGTACATATCATGTTAGAATCGAGTTTCATATGATCTTGTGACAATGCAGAATTTGTGCATGTATGAAGGACCTTCAATTTACCAATCATCCACAATTCACTCTTTTTGCGTTTTGATGTTTTGCATCTAAACAAACAATTTGGACTTTAACAATAAATAACATATTTTTCTAAATATGATTTTTGTACCACAAAATTAATCCTTTATAATTTTTTTATTCTCATTATTCATTTTATTTTTGTTATATGTTATTAATTTCAGTCACCCCTAAAGAATAAACTCAAATGTCAAGGTAATGCTAACAAAAAATCAAATGAAGTCATATTACCATATTTGCAAGCGGGTGGCTTCGGTGAAGTGATCAAACTCGAAATTATAAAATAGATGTCGACCTAATTACTGCTATAGTTGAGAAATGGAGACATGAAACTCACACGTTTCATCTTCTAGTAGGTGAGTGCACAATAACTTTGGAAAATGTACATTACATTTTATGATTAAATGTTTTTGGTTTACCTGTTAGCGGTTCAAATTTTGTACATATTAAAGAAGTTTGTCAAGATTACTTAGGAGTTTACCCACCCGAGGGAGCAACAAAAGGTAATTATATTAATTAAAGTGGCTCAGGATTACTTTAAACGATGTTGTGTAGATGCATATGTATTAGAAAGACAAGCATACATGTCGAGCATATATCTACGTATGATCGGAGGGTTGTGGATGTCTGACAAATCAACAACCGTGTACATTAAAATATCTTTCACTATTAGGAATTTAAATAAAGCATCCAACATCGTATATGCAAATATGTCTGCAACGACATCGTGTAATATCTTATAGGAGGATGCGCATTGTTGTTGCAAAATTGAGCATTGTATCGTTTATCTTGTATCGCCCCAGAATCTCATAAACCATTGATATTTCCACTTGAACAAAAGTAACTATATTATTTTTTCTTTTTTATATTATTTTCTCTTTTTTTAAAACCAATTGCTTACTATATTACTATTTTTTTTTGTTATATTCGACAGATTTAATTTCATTGTTCTAAATTTCGCTAAAGTTCTTCATAACGACATAGAAGGATACCGAAAAATAATTGATCACATGATGGTTGAGGAAGTAATATATTCAATCATATTTATTTGAGTTTTTTAAATATTTTATTTTTTACACATGTTATAATTACTTTAGCTTATTTTTTACATATCATTTTTATTGGAGACCTTATCTCGAGTTCCAACATGAAGTTTATGAAGAATAAAGTG
>PGWS01005090.1:0-17235 GCA_002896235.1 Cicer reticulatum
CTGAGTAATTCATAAAAATCAACCAACCTTCACCAAATAACCAAAAAGTTATCAACTTTAGCAAACACAATTCAATCCCCCTTCTCGTGTTTGCACCTTACTATAAGGACTAAATTGAAGCCTTAATTTAATATATAAATAGATACTCAAGGTTGAAGAAGAAGAAGAAGAAGAAGAAGATGATCATCATCATCATCAAAAAAATCATAAAAGAGTTGAAGAACTCAAACTCAAAATTGCAAATTCATCTAATTATTCGAAGATAAATATTCGAACATAAAAGAGTCCAAGAGAGAAACACTTGTTCGAATGATAAATATTTTCTAATTATTTTTCTTATAGTGTAATAGTCATTGTTATAATCAGCTTCTTAGAAGCAACTATTTAAGTTCCAAACCTTTGTATTCGAACCCGATATTGGTATTCATGTGCTTTTAACAATCTGGGGTTGCCATATTTGGTGGAGAAGACTTGACTTGTGAATTCAAGGTATGCGTGCTCGTTAGAAGTCTATGGTTGTTAGGCTATTTGAGAAAATTGGCTTGGAAAATCAGCTGCTTTGTAATTCAAATTGTTGAATTAGTGGATTAAATCCTTTTGAGTTAAGGGACTGTATGTAGCCAAGTTAGCTATGAACCAAGATAAATTACTTGTGTCACTTTATTCCTACACTCCTTAGTTTTGTTATAGTTTCTACTCCAAGTAAATCTTCAAGTCTAAACCAATTTAATCAAATAATGAAAAGATTATCAACTTAGCCAAACACAATTCAACCATCTTCTCGTGTTTTCACATTTAGGTCGTTGAACCTTTTCTAGTACCTCTTTGAGGAAGAGAGGGTTGTGCCACTATTAGATTGATTTATATCAGTTCTTGTTTGTGTCTAATTTGACAGAAAGTATGTTTATAGGATTCTTATTCTTATTGAGAGGATGTTACATATTCAATCCTATATGAGTTCAAGTGTATGAAAATACTTTGACTGATTTACATCATTTCTAATAATCTCTACTAAGATGATTTTTCATTCATGCTTTTTGATGTGTTCGTGGCTCTTCTAGAACAACCCTTTTTTTTTCTATAGTTTTCTCTTCTTTATTGACAAAACCATTTCATCTTAAATACAAGGAGAAAGTTTTCGTTGAGATATTTCTATTAGAGGTAGTTTAAGATCAAGCATGTGTACTTCATTTGTAGTAAGACAACCTTTATCTTTATGAGTTTATGCAATTTTACCATTGAAGATAAATCTATTTGTTGAGCTCAGAACAAACTCCTAAAAATGAATCCTTGAGAGGGTACGAGATCATATGATAGAACAATCAGAGTATTGTCGTACAAATCATCAAAACAAGCAGATTATGGATGATCATCAGAGGATGTGCACAAACAAAGAATACAGTGATCATAGGGTGACTTGCAGATCATCAGATCATTAACTCTTGTTAGATTGTTGACTTTTCCAAAGGGATTGACTTTTTCATAGCATTGACTTTACCAATGGCATTGACTTTATTAGAGGATACATAAAAGTTTAGAGTCATCAATCAGACGCTTGATGATTTTATCAGATGCAAAGGTATAACTTGCTCGTCATGTTTGTCACAAGCAGATACAGAAGAATTATTGTTTACACTTGTATAGAGGCAGAAAAATCTTTTTTACGCTTGTTAGAGATAGATGCAGATTAATCTTGTTACGTTATGTATATGAGATTGAGGAACAAATCTAGTGGTTTTATCAATGGCAACTAAGGTACTAACATGCTGTTCATCCTAGAGTCAATGAAGTTGGCGACAATAAGATGCATATCACCAGACTTACGCTTTCAAGTTGAAATGAAGTTTTGGTTCATTGCCTTCGTCCAATCCATTAGAAGATATAGGCCTTATATTGCCGCACATACTTGTTTGCACTTGTTTTTGCAGTATTTTTTGCTTTATTATATCTTGCTCTATTTGAATATATTTTACATATTTTTAATATAAGACTTGTCTTTTTAATCTGCACACTTACATATACAGGTTAGCGGATAATTTTTTATTTATTTGTTTGTATTTGGTAACATTAAAACATCAACCAAAAATTGTATTTTAAAACACTTTGGCCATAAACAACCTATTGGTTTTTCAATCAGCCCATCTTGTTGTAAAGATACCTTGAAATAGGCTTACCACTCTCTCTAGCGACGACCCCTATGGGTTGGCCCTTTTTCATTGAGGATCCAATTCCAAAGGTTTTTTTTGGGTCTGGAGCTTAGTGGATGAGAGGTATGTTGTTTGGAAGAAGGATTTAGGTGTCAATTTGGGAAACGGTTTCTAAACGGGTTCACTCTCTCGTTGCGATGATTACTGGTCTTGGAAGCCTGATACCAAAGGGTTTACTCGGTTACACGATTTACTCTTTGCTTTTGGCAGCCTCTCAAGTTTGGCGAGATCACTTAAAATAGTATGTCCAAGATCTTGGAAAAAGCATGGAAAATAGCCTTTATGATGTAATTGTTTTCTCCTGGAAATTAATTCTAGATAGGTTCTGAATTTGTCAAAATCTTTTCAAAGCGGTGGATAATGTTGAGACTAGTGGGTTAGAAGGAAGTTTGATGAACAACAATGACCTTGAATTATTTTAATGATATCTAAAATCATTTTGTAGAAAACAATTTATTATTGTATTTGCTATGAGCATTGCGGAAACCTAAAATGGGTTTGAGAGACAAAATCCTATAAAAACACTTTTGTGTGAAAGTTAGACAGAAAATCATCTTAAACAATTTTGTAACTTGACCTAGTAGTGGCTAACCTCCCTCAATAGCTTGACTGCACTAAGCTCGAAGGTTGAGGAAGACTTAAAACACAATCAAGTTGACTAGAACGTGTTTAGTGAAGTTGTGATACAATTGGTGAATAGTTGATTAAATCCTTATGTGAGAAGGGAATGAGCGTAGCTATCTTTGGTGGTGATTCCAAGATAATTTGGTTGTGTATCGCTTTTCAAACAGTACTAGTATTTAATTCATTTTTAATAAATTTTTTTGAAACAAAACACAATATTAAACCCCATTTCTTGTGTTTTTCTCTCTACATATGATCTTAAAGCTTGGTCTCATGGCTGAGCACTTAATCGTGTTTGAGTAAATATATTTTTATTGGACTAACTCTTATGAAGAAGCTATAGGTGGAAATGTGAACATGCCTCATTTGTTTGACGAGGAGAGATTTGAATACTAGAAAGTTCGGTTGAGAAAATTACTACATCTCACAAGATCCTGAAACTTTGGGACATATTCAAAGACGACTATGAAGTTCCTAAAGATTATGCTGGTGTGAAAATATCCAAAAAAGGAACTTAACGTTGATCAAAAGAAAAAAAATACAAGATCCATCATAAAACCATAACTTTTATTATGAATTTCGAAAAATGCAGCAATAAGTGAAGCAGAAAAAAAAAATTTCTTCGATGCCTTAGTCCTCAACTATGAAGAAAATAAACAAGTGCAAAACGCTAACGCAAATCTACTTGTCAAGAAGTATGAATGATAGTCTTTGTGCTAAAGGATATCCAAAAGATTTACATGAGATTGAAGTGGTTGAAGATGAACTAAAAAGGAAATAAAAGTCCTTGGCTCTCAAATCCAAAGGAAACGAAGCAAACTTCAAGGCTCAACAAGCTAAGGAGGACTCATAGGGAAGAGAATCAAAAGATCAGAGTCAACACTCAAATGACGAAAAACTATCATTCATTTCAAAGAAAACTCAAAGCATGTGGAACAACAGGAAGGAATCATTTCCCAAAAAGGATTTTAGGCGATCCATAAATAGAAGAGAAAGTAAAGAAAAGAAGAAAATCATTTGCTATGAATGCCAAGAACCACGGATTTTCAAATATGAGTGTCCTAAGCTTGAGATGGGAAACTTACAAAGAAAAGACTTCAATATAAAGAAGAAGAGTTTAATGGTTATTTGAGATGACTCTGATGAATCCTCTAATGAAGATGAAGAAAAATGCTAACATGGTTCTGATAACAAATGCTTATTCTGCCTTTGACAATAAATTTGTTGATGATGAAATTGAGGTATTATATGATCTATCTCGCAACGAAATTTTAATTATGTTAAATGAGTTTCTGAACAAGAATCACAATGTTTCCTCAACACACAAAAACCTTAGAAAAGCTCCTTCCACCTTAACAAACAAGTACAATTCCCTTAAAAACGATTTTGAAAACATACAAAAATACAATCTAACTTTAAAGGATTATATCTCAAAAACATCATAAGAACTTATAATTTTGTTAAGTATTAAAAAAACATTTCAAGATTTTCTATAGAATGACATAGGCATAAGCAAACAAGTTTCAATGATATATGGTGTTAACATAAACAACATAAAATGTATTAGCTTTGAGGAACCAGTGGATACCCCAAAGTTTAACTTATTTGAAAATCTCTTGCGTATATTGCTTAAAAAAAGGTCATGACATAATTACTAGCCCTATGTTGAAAACATGGAAAGACGAGACACCTTTCAGAACTAACAAACCCAAACTCAATCAAATGTGGACACCTAACAACAAAACAATCTAAATTGCAGATATCCTTAGTTGAAACAACAATCATGGTGTCGGGATAATGGATGCTCACGACATATGACTGGAGAAATTACATGTTCCAAAAACTAACCTTTAAGGAAAGAGGAAATATCATAATGTGTGGCACAATAGGTAATGTTTATCTTCCTTCTATTAAAAATGTTCAAGTAATAAAAATACTAATGCATAAATTATTGAACATAAGTTAATTAAGTGACAATGATTATAATATTGTGTTCAATCAAAATTCATGTAAGACGATTAGTCAAACAGATGAATCTATACTTTTTACGGGTTAGAGGAAAAACAATATTTACAAAATAAAGTTATCAAATTTGAAAAAACAAGAAGTAAAGTGTGTCATGTTAGTGAATAATGAACAACTGATCTAGCACAAGAGGTCGAGACATGCCAACTTGAGATTAATCTCAAAATTGAAAAGACTTGACCTAGTTAGAGGATTGCCAAATCTATGATTTGAGTCAAATGTTCTTTGTGAGGCATATTAAAAAGGGAAACCTACTAAATCATCATTTGCTTCAAATAATGTTGTTTCCATTTCTAGACGACTTCAACTTTTACACATTGATTTATTTGGTCCAATAAAAAACTACCCTATGTTAGTGCTAAAAAGAATGGACTCGTTATTGTTTGATGACTATTCTAGGTGGACATGGGTAAAGTTTCTTAGACACAAGGATGAGTCACATAAAGATTTGAGTACCTTTTTCAAACAAGTGCTAAATGAAAAATGTTTTTGTATTGCAACTATTTGTAGTGATCATGGTGGTGAATTTGAAAATAAACCTTTTGAAAACTTGTGTGAAGAGAACGAAATTCTACACAATTTTTTCTCTCCCAAAACACCTTAAGACAAAGACATCTGGAATTACTTGATAATACAAAGACAAGTAATTAGGAACGATCCACAAGTCAGAGTCATCAGGAATCTAAACATGAATGGAAATGAAAATTTTCGCATCCAATTACCGTTGATGAATGCAAATGTGTCCTAGATCGTCTCCCTCCAATGACTACAATCTACATCTGATCGTCTTCTTGTAATGAATTAAACAAGAGCTAGTTTGTCTGCCATTGATGAATTCAAAAAGCGTTTGTTCTTCTGCCTCTGATGAATTCAAAAAATGTATGTTCATCTGCCTCTGATAAGTGTGGCAAGCAAGTGATTACTTATGCCTCTATTAATCACATTAAGCACCTGGATGTCTCACTTTGAGTTAATTTGTATCATCTACTAAAAGTCAATATTATGAAGAAGTCAAAAATTTGTGAAAGTCAATGATCTGATAAAGTCATTACTCTTAGAAAACAAAGCTTTGCACATCCTCTGATGAACATCCTGAATCTACTACTTGTCTGAAAGTACTTAAGACATGATTTGATCATAGTATCCTTTACTTCCATGTTCTCATACCAAGATATGCATAATAATTCATAGGGATATATATGGATACATATCAAAGACTAATTTGCCTTAAATGATAATTGAAGATTTTCAACGGTAATATTATCAACGGACACTTCATTTCTCTATTTAAGAAGAACTTACTCAGTCCATTAGATGTGTGAGAGTGTGAGACAGAAAATGAAAAAGACTAGGGGTTAAGAAGAAAATCTGAAAAAGCCAAGAACACATCAACAGAAAATAATAAATGAAATATCCTCTCAATAGAAAGTTTTTATAGTTTATGTAAATAAGTCAAAGTGTTGTCACACACTTGTACTGATGTAGGACTCAATATGTAACATCCTCTCAATGAAAGTTAGAATCCTAGAAACAAATTGTGCCAAATCAGACACAAACTAAAACTGGTGTAAATTAGCCCGATAGTGGCAACAACCCACTCACCCCTAAGAGGTACCTGAAAAGGTACAACGACTCTCATGAACCTCAACAGTAGGATGTCAGAAAGTTGAAGAAGGTTCTAAGGACAACAACCTGGAGATGCTAGAGAAAAATACTCAAATCTTGAAGAGGCTGAGTAAAGAATACTTGTATGTTATTTTTGAAAATAGTAGATTAAATCCTCGACTTTACTGAGGCAAAATATCTCTGTGAAGGGAGGACTAGATGTAGCAATAGTTTGTTGTAAACTAGTACAAAATATTTGTGTCTCCTTCATCCTCTTCTATTTTGTAGTTCTTTATGGTTCAACCTTACTATTCCTAAACTTCTTTTAAAAGTAAATTGAATGTTTTAGTAAAGATATGTTTTTGTAAAGAAATCAAAGTAGCTTTTGGAAATGCCAAACATAATTCAAATCGCTCTTTCTCGTTCAACTCCCTCTCTCTTTACCTTACATTTTTTTCTTCTAATTTTGTTTTCTTCAACAAATAAATAAAAAGAAGTAAATATGATTTATAAGGGCAATTGAGTGGTAGGGTTTTTCAAAATTACCCTTAGTCAAATATAGCAATTTATCTAAGGTCTTGTTTTTAGTTGTTGGGCTGCTTTGGAATTGGGCTTAGAATGCTTTTTAGTCCCTCTGGTTCTATCTTAAATCATTTAATGGTTCACTACTAAACCCAACCAAATTACAACACAATAATTTTATATTTTTACTCTAAACTTTAAGTAAGCCACTCTACTTATATTACTTATAGTTTTTAATCATATACATATAATCTTGGATAAATAACACAACTACTTGTTTTTAAATAATAGACTTAAAAAAAATTAATAATAATAATAATAATTCATAGAAATCAGGGGTGTTACACAAACATATATAATACTTCATTTATTTTCAGTTTCAGAAACTTATGACATTATGAAAACACACAAGTTTTTTATTTAGGTAGAGTATGGTAGCTCAGTGAAATCCAACAGAACATGAACATGTTGAATTCACAACTTAAAAGGCTCCAAGGAAGAGTGTCCATCAAGTCCTTTTGCAAAATAATGACCATAGAAATCTTTTATTGTAATGTCTTTGTAGATTGGTGGATTTTCTGCTGAAGTGAGTTCCTTAATAGGACCATAAATCTTTAAATCACTTTCATTTGGGTCATGAACATTCAAAAAGGAACTTGCTACAGAAATTCTTGGGCCTACCTTTTGGGATAAGACTCTATGATAAACACTTACAAATTTGTCATTTGAGACAAGCTGCAATAATATACAAGAAATTGGATTATATACAAGAAATTGGTAAGATAATTGTGTAAGTCAGAAATGTGATAGTATGAAAAATACAATGCTCCAGTCATTTATTCAAGAGGTCTGTTAACTTTTCATCAACTACTTGCTTTCATTTTTATTTATTTTTATAAAGTCTAATTAAAAATATTTAACTTTTTATTTTTAAGGTTAAATATATTTTTAGTCTCTACAAAATTATAATTTTTTAAGTTTAATTCTCTAAATTTTTTTTTCTCACTTTTAATCCCTATTTTAATATAAAGACTTGTTTTAAGGGCTAAAAATATAAATTATTAAAAATAAAGACCGAAAATAAAAAATAAAAATAAATAGTCTAAAAAGTTCAGAATGACTAGTCTATTTCCAATGCTACATATTTAATAAATATAAAAAAATTCACTTGACTCAAAAATATATAAAATTTGTTGAAGAAAATGTTTTATAAAGATATAAAAGAGAAAAAATTGTCTAATTAATATCTTGATTTTTAAAGTACTAAAGTTTTGAAATACAATCAATATATATTTACCTGTAGAAGATCACCTATGTTTACAACAAGAGCTCCATGTAGAGCAGGAACATTGACCCATTTACCCTCATGAAGAACTTGAAGGCCACCAAGTTGATCTTGTAGAAGCAATGTGAAGAAATTAGCATCAGTATGTGTGGTAGCTCCCACAGTTAATTCAGGTTCAGGGCATGGTGGATAGCAATGACCCATTATAAATATTCTTCTATCACTAGGATTCAAATCATTGAGTAAGAAGGATTAAGTCCTAGTGCCTCAGACAACAACTCAGCCATAAAGGAACCCAATTGTCTTATATTGTGTAAAAATTCAACCAACAATATCTCTGAAATAATTAATTCAATCAAATTATCAGTGATTAAAATATTTCAAATCTATAATTCATAAATCAATGTCTCTATTAGAGCTGTCAATTTGACAAGCCTCATAATTATTGGGTACAGACCACACGTTGGAGGGGACAAAAAAATTTATAATTTAAAAGGCCCCAAAAAGAAAGTCGCAGCCCCTAAAATTTTGTTGGCTAGTGGGCCTATAGACCCACGTTTTTCAAAAAAAATCAATTTTTTCTTTTTAAAAATTTTGACAAATTTTTTTTATTTTTTCAAGAAATAATTTTTTCACCGATAAAAAATGTCGATTTTTTTTCGAATTTTATTTTATTCGAGAAAAAAAAAATTGATTTTTTTTTCAAGAATTTTTATTTATTTTTCTTACAGAATTTTTGAGAAAAAAAATATATTTTAAATTTTTTTCAAAAAAAAATAAATTTCGAAAGTTTTTCAAGAAAAAATCTCAAAATTATCAAAATATTGTGGGATATAAGCCCCCTCTCTTAAGCCCCATGAAATAATGGGCCGAGACTTTAAAAAAATTATTCTGACAGGAGTCTAATATTAAGGATTTAATAAAATAAAAAAAATAAAAGGCCTAGTAGTTTGGAGGTTTTTTTGACGGCTCTAGGATATATATACAATGAAATCTTACTTACCTGCATATTTCTGGTACTTTCTCTGATTTGAGTGATTCAGGACCAACAACAATATCAAGTGTATCTCTCCAATCAGCTGGATTTCCGCTAAAAAGAGACATATTAGAGAAATATGTAACTCCTTTCTTTATTAAATCACGTGAGTAATATGGTTTTTTCAAATCCTCATCTTGTTCATGAAACTTAAGAGTTCCATCAATCATTTCATCCAAGACAGAAACAGGAATTCCATGATTAATCACTTGGAAAAATCCCCACTCCTTAGATGCAGTTCGAATTTGGTTAAGAATTTCCACACGAAGAGCAGGATCGTTGTTTCTGTTTTTGAGGTCAATAACGGGAACACTTAACTTTGTGTTACCATTAGAGTTTTCAGTAATGTTTAATTCTTCAGAATAGAACATGCGTGGAATCTTTGTCACACCACGTCGTACAAGACCCAATACACCAGCTTTTGTTTCATCAAAAGCTTTCAGTTCAGCTAATTTATCATATGTAGAATCAATGTTTTCATGCAACAAATTTCCGGATTTGATCTCCATATCAATCAAGCAGGGTATAAAATTTGAAAGCAAGGAAGATGACTTTGTTTTTCCACACATAAGGTCATAAAATAGATGTCATTATATAGTATAACTGTTTATCTTATTTATTTTTATTATATAATATAATATGTTATTTTAATTCGTTTGTTTTACCTTTATTGTGTATACATTCTAGATATATATATATATATATAGACCAATTTGAATTGTGAAAAGATTGAGATATTAGTAATTTAGTAATTATAAACTGTTATTATATATATATAGTCAATTGAATCTCACAATTTATGAGTTACTTAAACACATTAAGTATTATTTTCAACAAGTATATATATAATATACATTTTATATTTAATATTTGTTTTAAATCAAAAAGTAGTTTACTTAGGTAATAGTATTTATTTTTATTTACTATTGGAAAGTTCTTAAACTTTGTGTTTCAATTGACTAAAATGAAATTCTAGAAGTATTTTTTTTGGGTTATGTTTTATGTCTCCGAGTTTTTATTTTTGTTTTAATGTTTTTAGCTTATATGAAAAATAAGTTACTAAAAATCAAAGAATATAATTTCTCAAGCCTACTTTACAAATGATAGTTATTTAAAAGAATTCAAAAATTCAAAACTTCGATTGTTTAATAGTTGTCATTTTAAAAAATACATTTTGAGAAATGTATTCTTTTATCTTTTAATATTTAATTTATATTTATAGTCAATTGTAAGTCACTGATTTTTTTTATATTTAATAATATTAAATAAGTACTGCTCCATAAATATTTAATAAAAGAATTTCCATGTAATAAAATATTTAATAAAAGAATTTCCATAAAAATAAAATATTTAATATAAAATATTTTGATACAATACTGATAATTTTATTTTAGCTTAAAAAATGAAAAGATAAAACTTATATACAATTGGTTGGTTATTGTAGGCCTAAAAAAGTGAATTTTTTTAATAAGGAAGTTAAAGTAAAATTTAAAATATTATAGGAAGTAAAAATTTAGAAACCATTTTTTTGTCTCATATATATTTATTATGATGCATAGAATTATTCAACTTATATAAGTGTTTATTTTTATTTATTTACATTTGTACCTTATGCCAATTAAAATGACTTGTCTATGTCCAATGCAACTCTTAATAAATATATTAAAATTTATTTGACTCAATAAATATATAAGTTTCTTGAATAAATAAATTGTGTTTTATAAAGATATAAAGAGAGAAAATTGTCTAATAAAATCTTAAATTTTTAAAAGTTAAATTTTATTTTGGCACAAAATAAAAATTTGAAGAGCACAAAAAATTAATGATAGAGATATATAGACATGACAACGAGGCGGAGCGGAGGCGAATTCTGTTCTTCAATTCTACACTTTATTAATCGGGAAATCCACACCTGCACTTGTTTCTTAGTGGATGTGAAAATTTGCCTCCTCAATCTGCACCCATTAATACATATATAAGATTATAAATTTAAAATCATATCTATTTTTAATTAATATAATAAAATAATTATTATTACACATAATAAAGTTAAGAAATATTTTTTTTAGAGATAAGATTATAATTTTTAATATTTAAAAATATTGAATATGTATATGTATAGAAAATTTTAAAAATTACTATATAATATTACTTGCGAGTTTGGGGTGCAGGGTGGATATCATCACCCCATAACTCGTCCCTGCTCCTGAATTTTAATTTTAGAGAAAAATTGTACCTGATCAATCATTCCATCCAAGACATTAACAGGATCCCATTGATTAATCACTTGGAAAAATCCTCACTCCTTACATGCAGTTCGAATTTGGCTAAGAATTTCCATAGGGATGAATAGGAATCATTGTTATGTTTTTGAGGTCCAACTGACGGGAACACTTAACTTTGGTGTTACCATCAGAGTTTTCAGTGAATTCTCCAGAATAGAACATGCGTGAATCTTTGTCACCCCACGTTGTACAAGACCCATTACACCAGCTTTTGTTTCATCAAAAGCTTTCATTTCAGCTATTTTATCATATTGAGGAATCAATGTTTTCATTGGATTGTGTCTCATATCAAGAAACACAATTCAAGCAGGGTATATAAAATTTAAAAGCAAGGAAGATGATTTTGTTTTTCCACTCATAAGATCATAAAATAGATGTCATTATATAGACTAACTAAAAGACGAGCAACTTGATTATCTGATTCTTTTTTTAATGTTGTCTATTTTTATTAAATAATATAATATGTTATTTTAATTTGTTTGTTTCACCTTTATTTTATATATATTCTAAAATTTCAATACTAATATTTATGATATATATTTTTAAATTTGAATCGTGAAAAGATTTAGATATTATGCGAATTTGCTATATTATGGTATGGATAAGTTTAAATACAAAATTTGAAAAAAGCACATCTAATTATTAAGAGTAAATTTGTCTATGTCCAAATAAATTTTAAGAATTTTTTATACAAAAATAAGAATTACCTTTATATAAATAGTTGAACTTTAAATTCGTTGAAATAGTTGTCATGTGTAAAATAAGTTTGAGAAAATGTATGTTTTAGAGTTAGACTTCTTTGAATAGTTTTCGTATGTGGAATTAGTGTTTTAATATAGAAATTCAGTATTTATGTTATAATGTATTTACATTTGAATTTTTAAAAGATTTGAGATGTTATGGAGTTTCCTATAATTATAGTGTGGTAAGTTTAAATTGTAATTTCAAATAAAACTAAATCGTTAAGGATAAATTTATTATAAAAATTTTTAACCAAAATTAAAATTACCTTTATAATAGTGTATATTATTACAAATATATATATTTATATTCTTTTGAATAGTTCTTATACACTTGAGGAAATGTATTTTTTTTTAAAAGACAAAATGGTATTATTTTATTTTAGATATGTATATATAGTTTCGATGTATATTGGTTTAATAGTAAAATATTGATATTTGTTAATTTCGTGAGATACAACTCAAATTTCAAATAGGACATTATACAATAGTAATTAGTACAACTAACTATATATATATATATATATATATATATATATATATTATATATATAATATATTCAATTGAAACTCACAAATTAACATTACTATTATTTTCAATAAGTGTTGTATTAAATAAATAAATTTAGATATAATATTTTGTATTAAATAAAAAGGGCGCATTTTTTAATATTTATTAAAATAATAATCATTAATTTATATTTGAATGTCATTAAATTCCTAAATTGTGTTTACAATGGACGTGTAAATACTATATATATATATTATATATATATATATTAATTAGTTATTTATTTTCAGAGAAAGTACTGTATTAATTACATTATATATTGAATCATTTGTAATATAATAAAAAGTATTTTTGCTTCCAATATTATTATTAAGATTAATCTATATTTTATTTTATATATTACTGTTCGAGTTCCTTAAATTTGGTGTTTTCACTGACCTAATATATATATATATATTTAAATATTGCCGTATAGTAACTATTTTACATTAACTATTGTATTTATATACATTTATTAGATTTAACTATATTGTATTAATAAAAAGGTCTTTACTAAATATATATTAATCACAATAATATTCATTTCTATTCATAATATTGGAATTCTTAAAGTTTATCGTGTTTCAAATGACTAAAAATGAAAGTATAGAAGTAATTATTATTTTGGGTTATGTTTATGTCTCCAAGTTTTTATTCTTTCTTAATAATTATTAGCTTATATGAAAAATAAGTTACAAAAATGAAAGAATACGATTTCTCAAACCTACTTTAGAAATGAAAAGAATTTCCATGTAATAAAAATATTTAATATAAAATATTTTTAATACAATACTGATAATTTTATTTTAACTTAAAAAATAAAAAGATAAAACTTATATACAATTGGTTGGTACTGTTCTTCTAATACATAATAGAACACGCAAACATATTTCTTTTTGTTCAAAACTAACATCGTCTGTATTCATAAATTTCTTAATGACAACTTTTTGATACAATCTAACATTAGAAACACATCTGATATTCAGAAGAACAACTACACATATATTAGTTTCACGATACAATCTAAAATTCCACTACAAAATCAATAAACCTTTTGATTTTTTTTTTTTGTTAGAGTCAATTTCATATTTGCCAGTCTTAATACTGCTGAAAATAATTGTTCCTCCATTGTGTGCCACAGTCTTAACAATATATTTTTAAAGAGCAAAGTCACTAGGACATGCCACAAGCTCTATGTGTTCACCTCTAGCTCTATAGATATTGAAGAACATATTTTTGGTGTCAACTGAGTATTATTCCTTTAGTCGGATTGAACTATAATCCATAATAAAATTCTCCTTCAAAAAATTTAATATTATTGTATTCTCATAACTGAATTTAAATTCAAAATCTCTGATTAATCTAAAAGAGACCCTTTATCATCGAAAGGATTATTAACCAAATACATATTGAACATTATTATATTTTAATTTATTTTACGTAAATATATGCATCTAATTTAACTAAATTGACCATTATCATTGTTGCCATAAAAAAAAACATTTTGTCATTATCTACATAAATTAATCTTAACCGTTAAACTATTATTATAATTAACAAGTTTTCTACGGAAAGACCAACTTTCTTATAATAATTATGAACACATATTTAAAAAGAGTAGAATATGTTTAATAACTCTTTATAAAGTATTTGTTGTTTTTGAAATTTTGAAAATTATTTTGAAAAATGATTTTTAGTCACAAAAGATATTGCTAGGTTGAGTCACGGATTAGATCGTTTTTTTTAATATGATTTGTGACCACTTGAAATATAGTAGTTATGGCCACTTGAAAATATAGCAAGTAGGAAAACGATACAATTATGGACACTTGAAAATTACACCTTCTAAATATGACAGTATGGCCACTTGAAAATATGATATGATTACCACTCAAAAATGTGAAGCATAAAATTTTATTTATGTAAAGGGTCAGAAAAATTTGAGATTAAGGTGAAAAGTAAAAAAAAAAGAGAAGATTAGGTAAATTTTAGAGTTTTGGTGCAGAAAACTAAAGCTTTGAAGTCTAAATAGAAGAATTATGCAACTGAGTTTAGCACAAAACGTGCGCTCAGTTTGACCAAATCAACAAAACTGCCCGTGCAAAAATTGGGAGGAGTGGAAAAACATACTTGTTGATTCAGTGGAGGGCAAGGAAAATGGGCGGAAACATGGAGAGCACACATATAAAATAAAAAATTTAATTTTTCTTTTTTCCGAATACTAAAAAAACGTGGAGAACACATTACCAATCCAAGCCCGAGCCTAGTCTAGCTCAACCAGCCAGCTGCTAGTAGCACGCGCGTGTGTGTTGTGGTTCATTTGAGTGTGTTCTCTCCCATTCAAAAAATTGGGTACCCCTTGGAGAACGCTGTAAAGACTACTCTTGTTCCTTATAAACACTATTAATGTGTGATTTCTCTCTTATGTCGTACTTCTCAATTTTTTCAATTCACAACACTAGCTCTAAATTACAACTCTTAGTGCTTATATGCAAGTTCCTACAATCTCCCACTTGATGTTAATAAAATGTTTTTGAAATAGCGTCAAACGTTTTTATAAGATTGTACATAATCAGAGGTGTTTGCAAACTTGAACCTCTGCATAGTAAGTAAGATTCAGATTCAACAAGAGTGACTCTTAGTCTTGAACTTTATCTCTAACATCAAACCCGCACACAACACTTTCATAAAGGTGTATTCTCAAAATCTGGTGATTTAATGGTCTTGCATGTATATCCTAGTATAGTGAACGCTCTACGAATTCTACCTCAAAATTCCATAGAAAGCAGCCTAACTTCAACATTCACATAAGTGAGTCTATCAAGAGTACTCCTGTAGCTAGGTACTTCACTCCACGTAGAGTGTAAATTTCATTAAGAGATTCTAGTTTCTCATTCTTTTATCGCTCCAAGAATCGTGCTTCTCTAATTTATAATAATATGTCCATCTCATGTCATTTCATGATTTGTTATTACACATTGAACCTAATTCTTGGAATCTTCAGTCTTTAGGTCGGATTATCATCACAAAATGACCTATTGATCTATAGGCAGGAAATGGTCTCATCCTTTCGGATGTAATTATGACTTACTTTCTAGCTAATCAATTTGTTCAAAGGGTCTGCTAAGTATTCATTAGTCCGAACATGATTCTCTCTAATTGGTCCTTTTGATAGTAATTATCTAATGAATTCTGCTTACGACGTATTTGTTGTCTCATACCATTGTAATAACGATTCTCATTTTTGTAATTGTCGCAGTTGATCAACACAATTGGCATCAATTTCTTCCACAAAGGGATCTCATCTAGCATCATTGCAACCCAAGCTTGCTTCTTTCACTAGTGGTTGCTAGTGCTGTCATTTCAGACTCCATAGTGGATGAGCCAAATACCGTCTTTTTCTTCAATTTTTAAGATACTACTCTTTCAATTATCTTTAATATATAGCACTAGTTTTCTTTGGAGTCATATGATAAAGTGGTTGTAATGAGCATCACTGCATCCTTCAAAGGACAATAGGAAATATTTGATAATGTAATCCCAAGATTCATGGTCCTTTAAAAGGTATCTCATGACAAGCTTTATATAGCGTGTCAATGATTCAGACTAGGTTCTTTGTAAACCTACGCAATAGTCCCACGATTATAGCAATGTCGGGTCTAGTACAATAATGACTATACTTGAGGCTTGCCAATGTGCGTCGATATTCAATTTGTCTAACACCTTTGAAGTAGCAATGTCAATCACAAGGAAATAAGAGTTTTGAATTGTGATTTCACCTTTTTAAAATTTTCTTGTTAAAACTTAAAAGAATTTTAACTCAAAGATTAATCTTGGGTTATGAAAATGAAAATGCAGAACGATTCTTGTTTAGTGAAAAACACAATTTAAACCTATCTATTTAATTTAATAATCAAAAGACTTGGAAATAAATAGAGATAAGGGAAGAGATATCAACCATAGATAATTCTGGTTCACCACCCGAGTTACGTCCAGTCCTCACAACCGTAAGATTTTTCACCAAGTGTTCAAACCTTGATCTGTTACAATCTTCACCTTTCAACGTAGAAAGGATTTTTTTTTCAAAGGATTTTTACAAACAACTAATCTAACATAAAAGATAGACTTGAGTTACAAATGATGTGTATGATAAAAAGTGTTTGGGATCTTGAAACGTGAAGATAGCTGGAGTTTGTTTGCAGAGTTTTTTGACTTGTTACTTGAACAAGTGTTGGTAGATTTGTAAATTGAACTCTCGCCTTCATCTTCCAATTGAGAAGAAGAAGAAGAAGAAGAAGAAGAAGAAGAAGAAGAAGAAGAAGAAGAAGAAGAAGAAGAAGAAGAAGAAGAAGAAGAA
>PGWS01005101.1:0-10524 GCA_002896235.1 Cicer reticulatum
TGTTGGAAAAATATGACTTCTTTTGATTAAGAATAAGAGAATTAAGATCAAATCCAACGTGTTCAATTTTAATTCCTATATTAACTATGCAAGATTCATACACAAAGTACACAGCGGAAATATTAGATCGCATACAAGATGAACATGAAAAGTAAAGAGATAAGGGATAGAGAGATGGCACCAAGATTTTATACTAGTTCAGTCGTCTATCTGACGACCTACGTCCAGTCCCGAAATAAAACGATTTCGGCATTTTACAATAGAATCTTAGAGTGTTTTACAGATGTTCCAGCGCTCCCGGCCTATCAATCTTAAAACTCTCTCTCTATTCTATTCGGCGACCACTGTATCCCAGAGTTCCTCTACAAACTCTTCCAAGATCACAGTAAAACTTCTTCTTGATGAGTCCTCTCAACAACGAAGATAGCTACCAGTTTCCAAACTGGATTTTCTAAACTTTCAGTTACAAAGAATTGTATTTTACAAAGAACTAAAGAAGTATCATGAATTTGACTCAATCACTATATTGGTTCTCACACAAAAGGTATTTGGGCAATGAATGTTTGTGTGATTGTAAAACTTTTCTCTCAAGGTTGTTCAACGGTTGTGAAAAGTTTTCCAAAAGTTGTGTCAAAGATTTTCAAAAGTTGTGAAAGTTTTTTTTCAAAAGTGATTGAATCAACTTATATATATTCAAAGAAAACACCAGGACAATCGATTTCCTAATCGAATTTATAATGCTTTAATCGATTGTCTAATCGATTTTCGCATGTCTTGTTTTTCTTGAATCTTGAACATATAAGCATGAATCGATTTGCCAATCGATTCTTTTAATACATCAATCAGAACTGAAACTATGATTTTATCCAAATCGATTGAGTAATCGATTATAGATGTTTTGTTCCAACAACGAGATCAAAACAATCGATTTCTCAGTCGATTTCACAATCACAGTCATAATCGATTTGGCAATGAGCTGAAACCTTTCTGTAACTTAAAAATGAGCTTCAATCGATTCGTCAATCGATTGTGCTGATCACAGTGAATCAGACTTTTTCATCAATCGATTTTTCAATTGATTATGCTGATCAAAGTGGCTCAGGCATAAACGTCAATCGATTTGCCAATCGATTGTGCTTGTTACAGAACCTCAGCTATTTTGACAAAATCTATTTGTCAATCGATTTAATCAAAGTTTGTTCTGATGAATGATTATCTGCAATCGATTGCCTAATCGATTGCTTCAAACTTGGAGTTTAAGAAAACTAAATCAATTGATGTCCCAATCGATTTGTTGCATCACAGAACTTATTTCTGATTTTAAAACTTGGTCACAATCGATTTGTCAAACGATTGTTTCCATAACTGGTTGTTTCTGTGACTTGCTAAATCGATTGCTTAATGGATTGCTCAATTGATTGTCCAATCGATTAGAGTTATCCCAGAACTCAGGTTTCACCAAAAACATTTAACTAATCGATTGCCCAATCGATTTGTTTAGTGAAAACACTTGTTCTGAGTCAGACAATCGATTTATCAATTGATTCATCAATTGCTTTATTTGTTGATTGATTTATATTCATTGGCAAAGGCTTAAGTGTGAGACCATAGTGATTAGTCTACTAAACTTATTACTATGACACCTAATAACACTATACATTTTTGCGTCTTTCTCAAGTGCATCCTCCAACTTTGGTTGATTCCTTGAGTTGCAAGCTATTGTTCCAAGTGTGTGGTGTCTTCTTGTTTGCCTGAAATATTTCTCAATTCAAAACATTAGATCAATCAAATATTTCACATGTACTGTGTGTTTGGGAATTAAATCAAAAACATGATCAGGGAAGCTCATGACTTACAAACTCCCCCTTTTTGATTTAATGACAAATACACACTTTTAACATTGAGATTATTTTAAAATCTCCCCCTGAGTTTTGGAATGTATGATACATTTCAACAACATCAGTACAAAAAGATATCAAAGTACAAACAGGGTACAATACATTGTATGAGAGTAATATGCATTGTATCAGAGTAGAATTACATTAGATCACAAGTTAGCATATATCCGATATCAGAGTTAATATCATATTATAGCATTATGATGTCAGTGCATATGTAGCATATCAAATCATATGGCATATCAGTATTGCATATACATATATTAGAGCATATATCCATACATCAGAGTATTATGTGATCAGCTTGTAACATATTAGAGCAAAAATAATCGCAAGTTAAATCAATCTCCCCCTTTTGTTATAAAAGGCAAAAAGAAATATACAAAGAGAGTTGATTAAACAAAATAAAAGATATATACATAAAAATTTACAAAGACAGCAAATCAAGAGTAATACAAGGGCATGACAAACAACACAGACACTAAACCTAAACAACGAATCTAGGGCTGATCCTCATTATCACCAGCAGGAGACGGAGAGACCACTCTATTAACCTCAGCAGGTGTCTCCTCCCCTTGAGGATCAGATCATCTAGGTTGACAGGGTTTGGATCTTCGGCTGATTGTCGTCCGATCTCTGCAATGTCCTCAAAAGACATTTTGAGCCCCAAGTGCTCTTGAATAGCATCCACATTCTGAACCACAGAGTTCAAAGTTGATTGAAGCTTTCGAAGAGAGGCTTCTACTCTTTCGTTGTGGGCAGCTTGAATCTTCATAAACTCTAGCAGCTTCGCCATGATCTTAGAAGATGCTTCAGATTGTGCAGGTGGTTGGGCACTTGCTTGGGCTTGATCAGCACTGGATTGTGCATGATCAGCAGTAGATGGAGTTCTTGTCCATACTCCATTAATGCGTCGCAGCTGCATTTGGTTCACAATTGATTCACCAAATGTCAGTGTGGTTTTGAGAGATTCTTCATTGGCTAGAGACACCTTGAAATGCCTCAGAATCTTTGTCACCACTTGGGGATAGGGTAGGATGTGCTTTCCTTGTGTTGACTCCATCATGTTCAGCAGCACTATCCATGCCCAACTCATCCTGAGCTCATGTTGTACAGCTCAACCACAACAGGCTAAATATCATGCCGCTAGTAACATTCAACGACAATGATTTCCACGCGTCATAGTAACTAACATCCATTGTTAGCACGTACATAGAGGCATCGGTGCTCATCTCTTACCATCTGGTCCTGTTGGAGAGAACCTACTCAACATAGAGCGTCGATCCATCTAGCTCCATAGATATCCGCCATAGCATGCTGTGTCTATTGAGTTCTTCCCACATTCATCCATCAGTTGCAAACACTGACTACTGTAGCACTCACTACCAACCATCAATAGTGTAATCATATAAATGTGTAACTCGGTTAACTTATAAGATATATAATCCTCCACAAGTCATCTGCGATCTTTTTTACCTTTAACATTCAGCAGACACTACCTCCAGTCTTGCGTTCTATACGATAGAAGAGTGCGAAGTAACAAAAGCACGTATAAAACTTCGGATAGACTTCACAGTGATGACGGCAAAAGAAAAAAAGACAATCTTCTAGTCATTAATATCTCAGATGACCTCTTTGAAGAGACACAAACCCACTGCATTTGTATATCAAACGAACGTGGAAAGTCCAATGTTCTGTCTTCTGATTTTTCTTTTTAGAAAAGAGTCAGGAAGAGACTTGCCTTTCACTTGTTTTTCCTTTGAAGGCTGAACTTTCTTTGGTGGAGATGAAGGCTTCTGCTTCTTCTGGGTGGCTCCCTTCATAGCATCACCCATTAATTTTTCTGACTGAGGAGCCTTCCTCTTCTTACTTGGTTCCTGATTGGTGGCAACAGCTTTGCCTTTATCCTTGGCTAAAACTTTATGTGTAGGGATCGAAACACGTTTAGCTAGAGGTGAGGGAGGTGGATGAGGTGAAGGTGAAAGAGTTCTTCCACTTGAGGTAGAAGAAGAGTCTAGTGAAATGGATTTTGATGATGATGATGGGCGTCTGGCAGTTTGTTTTACTCTAGCCATGGTAGTATGTTGATTGAAGATTGATGACTGAGGAGGATTAGATGCAGAGAAATTTGAAGTTGGATGAGTGAACTGAGAGCAGAGAGTGAAAATAGATTGTGAAATCGATTTAGGGTTTACCAGGGTTTTTATAGCACTGTACAAAATTGATTGCCCAATCGATTATTTTTCACTTCTGGGTTTACCAAATCGATTACCCAATCGATTAGGTTGACGTGGTTCAAAAAACTATCCGTTACACCCACTTCCAACGGCTATAATTTTTCTCAACGGACATATTGTCAATTGATTTCCAAATCGATTGTGTAACTTATCCTTCTTTACTAAATCGATGTCCAAATCGATTGCCTCCTATATTCAGAAATCTTCAAAACACAACATCGATTCCCAAATTGATTGTTATAAGTTCAGGTCCAAAACAAAGTTGATCCAATCGATTTCCCAATCGATGCTCGGGTTTGAGTCTGAAAAACTTCTCAAATTTGTAGACGACTTGACCAAACAATTGATTATCCAATTGATTCCTTAAACAATTTTCCAAATATATAATCGATTGAGATAAAACAAACTTCAGCAATCTGGCTTCTGTGATGTGATCAATCGATTCCAGTGATAGTAACATAGAGAAATAAAATATAAAGCACCAAACAAATCGATTTAGCAATCGATTATCGTGTTTCCAAATTACCAAATTTAAAACACTATGCATCATAAATCGATTATACAATCGATTAGGTAATGCATTTTTCCTATCTGGCCACAAGATAATCGATGTAGCAATCAATTGTTGCCTATGGATCAGATTTCATTGAGATCAATAATGCCAAGTTTCATTCTTATAAAGAAGAAACTGTCCTTGGGCAAGGCCTTGGTGAAAATGTCAGCCAACTGCTCAGTTGTATTGACATATTCCAACTTAATCTTGCCCTGTTGATATTGGTCTCTAATGAAGTGATGCCTAATCTCTATGTGCTTAGTCCTAGAATGCATGACAGGGTTCTTAGTGATATTAATAGCACTAGTATTATCACACAAGATGGGCACTGTTCCTAGATCAACACCAAAGTCTAAGAGGTGTTGCTGCATCCAAAGAATCTGTGAACAACAGCTACCAGCTGCTACATACTCAGCTTCAGCAGTTGAGAGTGCAACACTGTTTTGTTTCTTGCTATGCCAAGAAACAAGAGAGTTCCCTAATAGTTGGCAAGTACCAGATGTACTCTTTCTGTCCAATTTGCATCCAGCAAAATCAGAATCAGAATAACCAACTAGAGTACAAGTAGATCCCTTAGGATACCACAAACCTAGATTTTTGGTTCCTATGAGATATCTAAAAACCCTCTTAACTGCACTAAGGTAAGATTCCTTGGGATTGGCTTGGAATCTAGCACACATGCACACACTAAACATGATATCTGGTCTACTAGTGGTTAGGTAAAGTAAGGATCCTATCAAGCTTCTAAACACAGTCACATCTATAGATTTACCCTTCTCATCTTTATCTAAGTAGCAGGCTTGACTCATAGGTGTATCAATGGATTTAAACTTATCAAAACCAAATTTCTTTAAAAGATCATTGCAGTATTTGGTTTGACTTAGGAAAATACCATTCTTGCTTTGTTTGATTTGAAATCCCAAGAAGTAAGTCAATTCTCCCATCATGGACATTTCAAATCTACCTTTCATTGTATTTTCAAAATCTTTACAAAGCTTATCATTTGTTGATCCAAATATTATGTCATCAACATAAATTTGTACCAATAGAATGTCTTTTCCTTGTCTTTTGATGAAAGGTGTCTTATCCACATTTCCCCTTGAAAACTTTTCTTGTAAGAGGAAATTGCTCAGCTTGTCATACCAAGCTCTTGGAGCTTGTTTCAAGCCATAGAGGGCTTTTGTCAGTTTAAACACATGATTTTGAAGCTTAGGATCTTCAAAACCAGGTGTTTGACTCACAAAAACTTCCTCCTGGACGTCTCCATTTAAAAAGGCACTTTTAACATCCATCTGATAAAGTTTAAAGTCCATTATACATGAATAAGCAAGCAGGATTCTAATGGCTTCTAGTCTAGCTACTGGGGCATTGGTTTCATCATAATCTATTCCCTCTTCTTGGTTGTAACCCTTGGCCACTAACCTAGCTTTATTCCTAGTAATAACACCATTCTCATCCATTTTGTTTCTGAATACCCACCTAGTTCCTATGACATGTTTATTCTCTGGTTTCAGAACTAGAGTCCACACTTGGTTTCTCTCAAACTGATTGAGCTCCTCTTGCATGGCTACTATCCAGTCATGGTCCATAAGGGCTTCCTTAATGTTTTTGGGTTCTATTTGAGAAACAAATGCAGTAAAGTTGCAAAATTCTCTAAGTGATTTTCTGGTTGAAACTCCTTTAGAGATCTCTCCAATAATGTTGTCTATGAGATGGTTTTTGGTAAACTTCCATTCTTTGGGTAAATCATCTTGCCTAATAGGTTCTACACAGTCAAGGTTGGTTGGAGGTACAGGTTCACTAGGTTCTATTGGTTCAGACTCTACAATATCATCCAATGAGTTACCAACTATAGAAGGAGTTTTGTTCAAGTTTTCAGCAACCAATTCATCAAACTTTACATGAACTGACTCCTCTATAGTTTTGGTTCTTTTATTTTAGATTCTATAAGCTTTACTAGACTGGGAATAACCTAGAAAGATACCCTCATCTGCCTTAGGATCAAACTTACCTAGATGTTCTTTACCATTGTTTAACACAAAGCACTTACACCCAAAGACCCTAAAGTAAGATATGTTAGGTTTTCTACCCTTGTATAACTCATAGGGAGTCTTTCTAAGTATAGGCCTAATAAGAACCCTATTCACTACATGAGTTGCAGTGTTTATGGCATCAGCCCAAAAGTATTTAGGAAGGTTAGAGTCCTTAAGCATGGTCCTAGCAAGCTCCTCTAAGGATCTATTCTTCCTTTCTACTACTCCATTCTGCTGTGGAGTTCTAGGGGCTGAATATATGTGTTGGATACCATGATGTTCACAGTAGGTTTGAAAAGAATCATTTTGGAATTCACCTCCATGATCACTTTTAATGGATATGATTTTCTGATTATTCTCATTTTGAACCAAAGTAGCAAATTTCTTAAAAGTTGAGAATGCCTCACTCTTGTGAGTCAGAAAATATGTCCATGTGAACCTAATGTAATCATCTACCAGCACATACCCATATAGTAATAACACCATTCTCATCAGCATTAGATAATAAGCAACATATGTCATTTGCAGGTAAGGAATCAAAATCTATCATGTAAATATTGTTAACTCTTTTACCTGTCAATTTCATACCTTTAACTTCCTTTTGCTCAAGTGTGCAATACATAGAGGTAAACTGTATCTGGAATCCCTTGTCACACAGCTGGTTGATACTTAACAAGTTGTGCTTTAGATCCTTGACATACAGAACATCTTTAATCACTGTAGATGATTTGTTTTCGATGTCTCCAAAGCCTAGAATTTTCCCTTTGTTATTGTCACCATATTTGACAAAGCCTCTTTCCTTTAAGTTCAGAGACAAGAACATTGACTTGTCTCCAGTCATATGCTTGGAGCATCCACCGTCCAGATACCATGATTGATTCCTGGATGCCAAGCATATCTGTAAAAATGATTCAAGTTTTGGATTTAGGTACCCAATTCAAATTGGGTCCAAGGGGGTTAGTTTCAAATGCTTGTGACTTAACTTTCCAAATTTGTTTCCATCCTCTGTTGGCAAGTTTTTTAAGTTTGCAGTTGAAAACCATATGTCCTTTTTTGCAACAAAAATGACATACAACAGCAGGGGATGATTTCAGATTTGGTCTAGTAAAGTTATCATGCATTTGTTTTGATTTAACAAACTTTTGATGCCCTTTAACATGCATGTTTTGTTTATAGCCAAGTCCAGATTTAACATTTAGATTTCTTTGATTTCTAAGAAGTCTATCTAAGTTGTTTTTACCACTATTAAACTTAGCTACATCACATTTCAATGCACATGCTTCTTTTTTCAAATCTTCATTTATGTCTTTAAGAGACATATGTTTCAAATTAATCTCATCATACATCATGCATTTCTCTTCTAGCAGTTTCTTAGTACTGATTAATTGTTTGAGAACACTAACATATTCAGTATGCAATTCATTAAATGCATCATGCAGTTCATCATAGGATGGATTAGAGGTTGTACTTACTTCACTGTCAGATTCTGAGTCAGTATTTGCCATGAGACACAAGTTAGCTTCTTCATCTTCAGAATCATCAGATGAATCTTCATCATTGTCGTTCCAGGCAATGTAAGCTCTCTTTGTTGAAGGTTGTTGATCCTTTCCTTTAGTCTTCACAGGCTTGTTTTTGTTTTGCATTTTATAACACTCAGATCTGATGTGGCCTGTTTTACCACATTCATAGCAAGTTATGACTTTGCTATCATTGGTATCACTTTTGCTGAAGCCTTTAGTCTTTGAATTCTGTGGTTTTCTTGACTGGCTTCCTTTCTTTTTCAAAAATTTCTTGAATTTTCTGACCAACATCCCTATCTCAGGCTCTTCATCAGATTCACTTTCTGAATCATCAGTATCTGGTTCAGATTTTGCTTTGTGAGTCTGAGCCTTCAGTGAAAGTCCTTTGCTTTTCCTGGTAGATTGTTCTGACTCATTCAATCTGTGCAATTCCATCTCATGTTCCCTGAGCTTTCCAAATAATGTTGCAATAATCATGTTTGCCAGGTCCTTTGACTCAGCAATGGCAGTGATTTTGGGTTGCCATTCTCTGGTCAAACACCTCATTACTTTTCCTATTTGTTGCTCATTGTCTATAACTTTTCCTAGGGCATGAAGATTGTTGATGATGTGTGTAAACCTTGTCTGCAGGTCACTGATTGATTCATCCTTCTTCATGTTGAACAATTCATACTCATGCATGAGAGTATTTGTTCTGGCCCTTTTGACATCTGTGGTGCCTTCATGTGTTTCCTGAAGAGTATCCCACATTTCCTTTGCAGATTTGCAGTTTGACACCCTGTAGAATTCTTCTGCACACAAAGCAGATGTTATAATATTCTTGGCCTTAGCATTATAACCAACTTTCTTTTTGTCATCATCAGACCAATCAGATCTTGGTTTGATGATGATGGATGATCCCTCAGTGCCTGCAAGTTTAGGCACGTAGGGACCATTCTCCACTGCCTCTAAGATGTCCAGCCCACATGCTTCTAGAAAGATGAGCATCCTCTCTATCCAGTACATGTATGTTGTGCCATTAAAGGCAGGGGGTCTGGTTAGAGATGCCCTTCTCCTAGGAAATCTAAAGAAGTCATGTTCTTTTATGAGTTTTTCTCTAAAAAAGTTAGGCTCTTGATGCCAATTGTTGGAAAAATATGACTTCTTTTGATTAAGAATAAGAGAATTAAGATCAAATCCAACGTGTTCAATTTTAATTCCTATATTAACTATGCAAGATTCATACAAAAAGTACACAGCGGAAATATTAGATCGCATACAAGATGAACATGAAAAATAAAGAGATAAGGGATAGAGAGATTGCACCAAGATTTTATACTGGTTCAGTCGTCTATAAGACGACCTACGTCCAGTCCCGAAATTAAACGATTTCGACCTTTTTCAATAGAATCTTAGAGTGTTTTACAGATGTTCCAGCGCTCCCGGCCTATCAATCTTAAAACTCTCTCTCTATTCTATTTGGCGACCACTGTATCCCACAGTTACTCTACAAACTCTTCCAAGATCACAGTAAAGCTTATTCTTGATGAGTCCTCTCAACAACGAAGATAGCCACCAGTTTCCAAACTGGATTTTCTAAACCTTCTATTACAAAGAATTGTATTTCACAAAGAACTAAAGAAGTATTAAATTTTTTGACTCAATCACTATATTGGTTCTCACACAAAAGGTATTTGGGCAATGAATGTTTGTGTGGTTGTAAAACTTTTCTCTCAAGGTTGTTCAAAGGTTGTGAAAAGTTTTCCAAAAGTTGCGTCAAAGATTTTCAAAAGTTGTGAAAGTTCTTTTTCAAAAGTGATTGAATCAGCTTATATACATTCAAAGAAAACACCATGACAATCGATTTCCTAATCGATTTTATAAAGCTTTAATCGATTGCCTAATCGATTTTCGCAGGTCTTGTTTTTCTTGAATCTTGAACATATAAGCATGAATCGATTTGCCAATTGATTCTTTTAATACATCAAATGAGAACTGAAACTATGATTTTATCCAAATCGATTGAGTAATCGATTATAGATGTTTTGTTCCAACAACGAGATCAAAACAATCGATTTCTCGGTCGATTTCACCATCACAGTCATAATCGTTTTGCCAATGAGCTGAAACCTTTCTGTAACTTAAAAATTAGCTTCAATCGATTCGTCAATCAATTGTGCTGATCACAGTGAATCAGACTTTTGCATCAATCGATTTTCCAATCGCTTGTGTCTGATCAAAGTGGCTCAGGCATAAACGTCAATCGATGTGCCAATCGATTGTGCTTGTTTACAGAACCTCAGC
>PGWS01005105.1:0-15192 GCA_002896235.1 Cicer reticulatum
TCCTAATCATGCTTATGACGACACTGCCCAAATGCAAATATTCTGCAATGGTTTGAGACCGAGCACTAGAATTATGTTGGATGCCACAACAGGTGGTTCTTTGAATTACAAGACTACAACAGGAAAAGCACGGAAGATTATCGAGATCATGGGCATCAAATGAACAAATGATGTTGATGAAGAGGTGGTGGATCAAACAAGTGGTGTATTGGAGTTGAATGTTATTGGATGGGATTGGGTCCAAAGCAGGTCAATTTCAAAACAGATAGAAATGTTATTGCCATTGAGATTAAGAAAGGATAGCGCTGCTAAATTTACAACCCTCGCAACCCCTGTCAAATTAGCTAAGGCAGACTAGCTGCTAATCTTTGTGGAGGGAGCACATAAAACTAGAGCATGGAAACACGGGATGACAATGAGTTAGAAGAACTAGAACCAGGTGAATCTTGTTGGTAATAAGGGAGGCAGAAATAACCCCTACTCTAATACGTACAATCCTGTTGGAGAAATCATCCAAATTTTTCCTAAGAGATCAGCAAGGTGGTTCTCAGGGTCACAAGAAGCTCAAACGACCAATTCCACCTAGAAGGGCTGCTTGGAGTGCGCCATGGAGAAATTAGTGACAACCACAAGATTCTTTCATTGAAGAGTCAAGAGCATCCAGAAAATCACTCTGGCATCCAGTAAGGAATCTGGAAACTCAGTGGGGTCAACTTGCTCAACAAATGGCACAAGAGCGACCTGGAAATTCCTAGTGACACAGTTACAAATCCACGAAATTATGTTATGTCGTGACAACGAGGAGTGGAAAGGAAGTGAAAGTACCACTTAAAGTCAACGATATGTAAGCACTTCAAGCTCGACCCACTAAGAAGAAACAGTCACACCGACCTTAGTGGAAGAGCACACCATCCTTGAAAGGTAGGAAGAACATGTGGTACAAAAAGGGAACCATGCCAAAACTAGAAATTCGACTTCGTTTCCTCAAAGGTTTAAAAAGGAAGAAAGAAAAAAAAATTCGGTAGTTCCTGATGTTATTTACAAATTACAATTAACATTCTTTCAGAGCACTAGAACAGATGCCACATTATGCAAGTTCATGAGAGATTTCTATGCCGAAGAAAGAAAAAATCGGCGGTGAAACAATGATGCTACCGAACATGTTAGTGCTATACTACAGAGAAAACTTTCGTCGAAGCTAGGATTAGAAGCTTTCATCAATCCCGTGTTGCCATTGGAAATCAGACTTTTTGGGAGGCCTGTGTTGATCTTGGGGCTAGTGAAGTCTTATGCCCCTTCCTATTAAAAAACTGGGCGATTGGAAAGGTCAAAGACACACACCTGTGCTTAACAATTTGCGGACTCGCTCAGATGAAACCCTTTATTGAGTGGTGGAAGATTTGTGGTTTAAGTGGATAGTTCATTTTTCCAGTGGATTTCATGGTATAGACATGAGGAAGACAATGACATTCTTTGATTGGAAGAGGACCGTCTTAGCAACCAGGGCGAGCTATGATGATGTTTAGAAGATGGCACCCTTACCTTAAGGTAAATGAGGAAACAGTTACATTCAATATTTTAAAACCCATGGAAAGCATTCAAACGAAGAGAAGTTGCACGAATTGAGATTTTTAATTTTCGAATAGTCGATGATGAAGGTGAACATCAGGACACTTAATGCCATTAGAAAGAGTGTTATGCCTACCCAAGATTTGTTAAAGAAGTAGAGATCCAAAGTGAGAAGAGGTTTGCCATGCCAGAAGCATCATCATCTTACTCCCCCCGTTTCCCCACTACATGGGAGGGGTTGAAAAGAATGAAGATGAATATATAGAGAAAAAGCAATTGCCACCTCACTTGAAATATGTATCTTTTGGTGATAAGGATGATGTGTTCTTCATGTCATATATACCACCTTGACAATGTTGAGACGTCAAGCTAATGACTTTAAAGACGCGCTTATTGGGAGACAACCCAATTTTATATCTTTTGCAAACCGTATTTATTTATTGCATTTCACATTTATTACTCCATTAGTTCCAATTTTAGTCTCTAATTGCTAGTTCTCTTAGTTTTGATGTTTGGTATGAGCAAGGAATCAAAAAGATGCGTTGAGAAGCGATCGTACAGCTCCAAATGACACAACGTGCGCCTGAAGCATTTTTCCAGACACCAGGAGGCATGTTTTATGCTAATCTATTTGCACCTCACCAGTATACTGGCGACCATAGCGGAACAAGAGCGGATGATCTAAACGAGAATCCTTGAACTACTAAACTGAGAGAAGTTTTCTTTCCTTTTTTTTCTGTTGTTTGTTCTTGTTTCTTTCTGTTTTCTTGTTTTCTTTGTTTAATTTCAGTGATTGTGACTTTCTTATGTTTATGTTCTTTTTTGTTTCCTTTCACTAAATGCGTACTATGATGAAACAGTCGTACTGACTTGCACTTAATCTTAAAATTTAATGTTTGTGATTTCGCAAGTTAAATTTCATTTTATTAGAATATGTTATTGCTCAAGTCGACAAGCCTTCCTAATGCATGCATTCTTGATTACTAAATGGTTGTAGAAGGCTAATATGCCATCAATTTTTCAAAAAATACAATTTTTAACTTTTCAGAAGCATGTTGGCTTTATTTTGATTGTTCATATTCTCTCTTATTATCCTAGCTGTGAGCTTTTGAGCCTAAACACTTAATTTCTTTGTTGTGTGATTATCCAGACATGTGTTATCCCTCTAGAACTTGCACTAATTCTGACTTGCATCACTTGTAATTTATGCATACATTGAGGCAATTTATTGGTCGTTTGAGCCTTTCTAACTACCCTATGAAAAATTTTACCCTTTGCTAGCCCTTTGAGCCTTGCCCTTTTATTTCGGTTACTAGCCACATTACAAGCAAAACACCTGACTTTAATTAAATCACCTTACTTGGAGTTAGGTAGAAAAAAAATTCTTGTCTTGATAAAATTCTAAGTTTGGGGTTGCTCATGGGATATGAACTTTCTATTTTGGGGTGGTGATTCTCAGAAAAGAAAAAAAAATAAAAAGAAGAAAAATAAAATGAAAGAAGAAAGAAGAAAAACAAAAACAAAAACAAAATATATCTTCTTGGTTCTTTTGTCAATGTCTGAGACATCTCATAATGAAAGGTGAAGAAAAAAAAAATGGTAGAATAATCTGGAAATGTAAGCCTAACTCCAAGTGGTAAAGCCTACTATCCTAAAATGTCCTACCCTTACCTAAGCCCATTACAACCCGAAAGTCCTCCAAAAATGTATGTATTTACTGCATTGTGATTGCTAACTAGAATTTTTTTCAAGCGTATGGTAGCGTGATGCATGTTCTAGGATTTGAGTGATAAATTCATAAACCTTTCTTAACACTTGAGAGAAATTTTGGTGAGATTAATTGTTGGACTTTAGTCCTCTTAATTCTAATTTTGACATAAATTAACAAACATACAATGTTCATACATCATATGATAAATCTAACATTTTAAACTGAGTAAGATTTTCAGGAACAACAACTCAAACATACATACTTGAGACAATTGCTTGGAACTCAAGAAATCATCAAATCTACTGAGCAAATCGATTAGGAAATCGATTTTCATAAAAGGGTTGTAAGGAAACTTGTTGTTTGTGGTCACACAATCGATTAGGCAATCGACTGGTACAATCAGTGATAAAAATTGTGCAAGTCAGTGACAACCTGATTTGTAGGCTAATCGATTGGCACATCGACTGTGCAAATCACAAAGTAAAAACTGATTGAAAACACATCGATTGGGAAATCGATTGGGCAAGTCACAGGAACAATCCATTTACTAGGCTAATCGATTGACAAATCGATTGCGTAAATAATATTTCAAAAGTAACATGACCTGTGACAAACACAATCGATTGGACAATCTATTGTAAGAAATTCAATCATGTTAAGTTTGGTATCAATCGATTGGGTAATCGATTGAACTAAACCAACTGGTAAGATCTTTTCAGAAAAATACTACCAAATCGATTGGCACTCCGATTAACATGAAATTAGCTAAGTTCCTGTTTTAAACACAATCGATTGGCAAATCGATTGAAACAAATATTTGAAATCACAGGGAACTCTTAGTTTGTGGCCAAATCGATTATGTGTATTTGTGAATCGATTATGTGACTTAGTAAATCGATTAAGTAATCGATTGGTGTGATTTTATTATTGGAACAAAAACACCTGACATCGATTATGTATATCGATTTCATATAAGTCTGCACATAACTTTTTTCTGAAAAGTATATTAAAAGAATCGATTGGGAAATCGATTAGTCTATGTAGTTTCAAGATTCAAGAAAAACAAGACTTGCGATAATCGATTGGCAAAATCGATTAAGCCCGTTTTTATAACTTTAATGAATCGATTGGTAAATCGATTTATTAGTTGTTTTTCAGAAACTATATAAACAGTCTTCAATCTTTTTCTCATTAACACATGAAAGACTTGAAAACACTTGAATATACTTCAGAACACTGAAGAACTCTTAAGAACCTTTTTGATAACATTCTGATATTGCTTTTTCAGATCAAGACCAAAAGATTATTCATAATCAATAAGAGAGCTGAAAAAGAAATTCTTGAGAGAGAAAAAGACAATGATCTCATAAACACTCAAATGAACAACCAGATTATTGTCTGAGATACATTGATCAAGATTGAAGAAAAACTCTGTACTTCTTTTATTTCTTTCTGTAAACAAAGTTTTGTAAAAAGAAACAATTGTGGAAAATCCAGTACGAAAACTGGTGGCGATCTTCGTTGATGTAAAGATCATCAAGAAGGAGCCGGACTTGATCTTGTGTGAGTCTGCCGAATGACTGCAAGGATCAAGGGGTTAAGCAATAGGAAAGAGATTGAGTTAGATAGATAGGTTTCGAGGAAACTGGACAACCTGTAAACAAGTCTCAATTCTTTCTATTGAAGAAAAAGCTGAAATCCAGTTGGATTGTCAGGACTGGATGTAGGCTGTCATATTGACAGCTGAACCAGGATAAACCTTGGTGCATTCTATCCCCTTATCCTTTTACTTTTAATTGTTAATCTTGTATGCTATGCTATATATCCGATGTGTATGAATCTGAATAAATCTTGCATCGTATGATTGTATGTTCGATCTTAATTGTATGCTAGACGTATTTTGTTTTCTATATTGTTTTAATTTGATAACGACTGTCACGTAATTACGAGGTCATAATAATCAACAATTGTGTGAAGAGAGAGTTGAATTTGATGAATGAATGCCAAGGTGTATAAATCTTGTTGTCTGTATTTTTGAAAACAACCATAGAGCATGATGAATGTTTTTGCAGTAGCAAGAACTTTGAAATTTGAGTTTGATGTAATTTGAGAAATTGAATTTAAGTGTGCATTTAAACAGGACCAAATATGAAATTAATTGTTGCTTGGGGACAAGCAATAGATTAAGTTTGGGGTTGTGATGACTCTTCATCATATGCATATTTTCCCATTGTTTTAGTCTTATTTATCCTCAATCATCAGTTAAATTAAGAATTTATTTGATACATTTTGTTGATTTTTGTTCTTTGAGTTAATAAAATGTTTTTTGTTTTTATTTCGTTGATTAAGTAGGAATTTTTCCTGATTTTACATTGTGTTTTGTTTTAGTGCAGTGCTGAATTTTGGTGAAAAATCAACATGATATATGTGGAGTATTTCAGCCATATCTAGAGTTCTAGATGTCCAATTAGTGTCACTCCAAGTGCTAATGAACGCTAAGATCCATATCTAAACTTTCATGAAAGACACCGGGACCAAATTCAGACGCAAAAGATGAGAACAATGCAAAATACATCAGACAGCAGATGTTGTGCGCCAGGAGCGCGCCCTGCGCGCCTGGGGCGCGCGACGCGCACCATCAACCATAAAAACGCAGATTTTTACTGTTTTGGGGATCTTTTTTACTCTGGGGAACTTGGGAGACTTGTGCCCTAGCATAGAAACTCAAATATGGCCGTTTCTAACGCCATTGAAGCAGTTTTATCAAGAATCATCCATGAATCATTCTTGTAATTCTTCTTTAATCCTTATCTTTGTATCTCTGTCATGAGCAACTAAACCCTTATTTGTTAGGGATGAGTGTAACCAGATGAAACCCTTATTTTTCTGATTTGATTTCTAGTTAATATGAATGAGTTTATTGAATTGTTTTTCTCATCTTTGTGCTTAATGCTTTTTATTGCTTGATTAACATTAATTGAAATGTTCTACGATTTGTATTTTTGAAACGGAAGTGGACTTTACGAATGCTTGAGATGAGAAATCATGAATTTGTAGTCTCTGGATAGATGCAGGTCATGAAACCAATTAAATTAGTTGCAAAGCAATAATTTTACAAGAGAATTTCTATACGGTAATGCTTAATTCTAATCTTAAATCCACTAAGAAATTAGGGGTTACTTTGGAATTAAAGGTTCTGTCACTAAGACATTAGGGCAAGAATAATAAAGAGAGATTCGGTAATAATTCAATAAAGGAATTCAGTACTAGGATCAAATTAGAACACCAAGGTTGGATTCGAAGTGAAACTCATCCCTGACATTTTTCTCATTATTAAAAGATCAATTTATATTATTGTTGTTATTTCAAACATTATTTCAATCAACTTGGGAACCTTTTTGTTCAATTCTAGTAATCAAATATAATTCAATAGTAAAAATGCAATCCTTGAGTTCGACACTCGGTACTACCGTTTTATTATTACTTGCAACGATTCAGGTACACTTGCTGAAATGTTATCACTTATCCTAAAATGAAAATTATACTTACTACCATACTTTTTTTATATGTTTGAAAAAATACTCTCTTCCATCCCAAAAAAAAAAAAGACCTAATCGACAATTTCATACAAATTATAAAAAAATAATATCTAAATGAAAAAAAGATGGAAAATGGTATTTTTATTTTGTTATAATACCACTATTAAATATTAATGTATTTGGATTTTTATAAATGTAAAATGTAAGATACTAACTTAAAAGTGATGCAAACTGTATAATTACTTCTTCTGTTCACTTTTAATTATTATTTTTTGACTTTTTACATGTATCAAAACAACTGATACATTTTTTATAAAGAAAAAACAACCACTAAAGTTGTTACTTTTGATTATGTGATTTACCTTTTTATAACACCTTTAATAATTTTTATTTCATTTTATTTATTTCTCTCATGAAAGATAAAATATTAAAATAAATATATTCATGTAAAAAGATTATTTTAAGAAGATAAGAACAAATTTTTTCTGCAAATACAACATTCTAAAAGGAACGAAAGAATTAGAAATTATAATTTTGAAAAATAATAATTAGTTGTTTTAACAAGGAAAAATAATAATAACAAGGAAAAAAAATACTTACTACCGTATAAACATTGAAATATTTATTCATTTAAAGAGGAATTTTTGTTTGTAAATACGCCACTTGGTATCAAATTAAGAAAAACATGTTTATAAAAAGAATGATGGAGTGTGTTTTTTGGTATTTCCTGTCTAATTAATAGAGCACTTTTCCGAGTAGGTTGCAATTGCAACCTTTGACTGTACAAAGTACAAAGAAGTGGTCCGTGTGTTGAAAGTGAAATAAGTGTTTTAAATAAGTTCTTTTTTTCTAGATTATATTTTTATATAATTTTTGGTAGTTGGGAGTGTGAAATTGCCACTGCCTTTACTTAATTTTTCTGCCATTGCAAAGTCATTTTTATTCTGTGTGTTGTAGATACTCTCTAGGAAAGAAATAGAGAAAGGGTTTTCAATTAAAAATTATGGAGAAAGCAATTGAAAGACAGAGAGTTCTTCTTGAACATTTACAACCCAATTCTTCAAATTCAGCTTTTTTATCTCATACTCATCAATCCACTGATCTCTCAGTAAGTTTTATATCTTCATGAAAATTTTAATATCATTTCAGTATCTCTATGTATTTATGTAATGTTCTGTGTTGGATCCAATCAATCACTGACACGACACAACACTGGTTGTAGTCATGTTATAATTTAATGATATAATTTAATAAAATTAAAGTGATTGAATTTAGGATGCATTTGTTAATTTACATATTTTAAAAAGTGATTTTGATATTTACTAATTTAAGATTTGTTTGTATGAATTATAAATAAATAATTTTGATATTTAATATTTAGAAATTATTTGTAATAGATTTTTAAAAAAATGGGATGATGTTTTTTGGGTTTATCCACAGTAGTGAAAATCATTTTTTTTTAAAGAAATTTATTATAAAAAAATGATTTTTATTAAGAAAAGCAGAAGTTGTTTGTGTTTGTTTGTCACAGTGAAAATCGTTATTTTAAAAGCAGTTATAAAAAATGCTTTTTCCCTAAAAGTTTTGTTTTTGAGAAGACACGGCGAACTTCTCATTTTTGTAAATTATTTTAACATTATCATTTTTGTAAAAAAATTGTAACAAACTTTTGAAAGTGATTATTTTTTTTTGTTAAAAAAATGATTGTTTTTACGAAGAAAGCCATGACAAACGGACCCTTAATCACACGTTTCAGTGTCTGAATGCCAAGACACCGTTAAACACTGGACATATCTTCAATCTAAAGTGTGTGTTACATCAATTATAGGTTTTGAATTGAGTGTTTTGGTTTCCTCTTGCAGGCTTCATTCTGTTCTGCTGGGCAACAGGTGGATCTGAAAATGATGTTGTGATTGTAGCGTAAGTTCTTCCAATTATATGACAAAATAAATGTGAACCTATTGTTTTTTTCAATTTTTTTTCACTTTTGTTAAGGGCAGTATGAAATTAACTTTCTGACATAAATTTACTGCAATAATGAATTAATGATCAGTGCATATCGTACCGCCATTTGCAAAGCAAAAGCGTGGGGATTCAAGGATAACCCTTCCGGATGATCTACTTGCCCCAGTTCTCAAGGTAACTTCTTTCATTAATCAATAAGTGGGCAGTTGCTCGAGCTTAGCAGAGTGAGAGTACTTAAACACTGCATTGTACTATGTAACCCTAAAAAATTGTATATAATTTAAAAAACTATAGCACTCACTTTGCTATCAGAGACATAGACACAATTGGTCAAGCTCTGTGATTAATCTTTTGTTATCTTGTATGCGTTCATTTATCTGATTTTTTTAATCGAATTTGTTGTTCTCATAATTGGTTAATAAGAAAAAGATTGGAAAGGATAATGCCAACTACCAAGTTTTAAAGAGTAGACTAGTGAACATTTATAACGGAATTCATCAATAGTGGTTGGGTCTACCAAAAGAAGTTAATTACTCATAAGTCATAACGTGCGAGACACTTTTGAAAATTGGAGATACGCTATGTTTAGTGTGTCAGACGACTCTTCGAATAGGATTGTTTGTTGTTTGTGGTATCTGTGTTACTGTTTAACTATTGAGATTTTGGCATAAATCCATACTTACCCTAACTTCAGAAAACTAAATATTTAATTTGGATTATGATTGAACTAATCACCAAAAAATGGTTTGTTTCAAACTATCTTATGCTTCATCTGTGTTTTTGTTTCTTTCTCTGTAGGCTGTGATAGAGAAACAAATGTGGAACCAAGTGAAGTAGGCGACATTATTGTTGGCACAGTTTTAGGACCAGGGTCAGAAAAAGCAACAGAATGCAGAATGGCGGCATTTTATGCTGGTTTCCCAGGTAAATTTTCTAGTCTTTATTCATTCATCATGATAACAAGTAACAAACATGATAAATATGAAATTTCTGAATGACTAGATTAAATGTTGAACTCATGAGTGATTTCATTTTATTTAATCCTTAATATTATATTAGTATGTAGCTTAGCTTGGTTTCCAATATATATGATTAATCTCCAATTTTAATTCAGAGACTGTGCCACTCGAACTGTCAAATAGACAATGTTCATCTGGACTTCAAGCAGTTGCTGATGTTGCTGCTTACATAAAAGCTGGTTTCTATGACTTGGTAAGAAACTTAAAGTGATTCTGGATTCTATTTGAATGCTGTTGTCCCTTGTAATTTTGTGGACTAATCTTCTTCCTCTTATTTGATGAAGGAATTGGGGCTGGATTGGAGTGTATGTCACAAGATAATATTTCGAAGGCTTCGCAATATTAACCCAAAGGTACATTGAAGTTGCATTTATCAAATTCTTAATAATTAACTTCTTCAATTAGTTATTGTTATACTTATGTCTGTGTTTTGGTTTTGCTTGTGAGCAAACTTATTTGAGCTTATCTACTTGTATAAGAACCTTGCCAGCGTGTTTAGGAGAGCTTATGAAACAACATATAATATGTTTCATCAGTTGTTTTTAGCTTATTTTGATAAGCTCTTCTGAATAGCTTATGAAAAACAGCTTGCTGCTTATATGAAAATGATTTAACCAAATTTTTTCCATTGATTATAGAAATATAGCTTGTGCATAAGCACTTAAATGATAAGCTTTGAATTAAGCTGTTTATCAAAAACACACCCTATGAATAAGAGGAAAGGAGGACTAGTGAGTGTTATATTTGGTTTTGGAGAAAAATTTGGAGTCTGAGAAAACTAGGTCCTCTTCATTACCTTGATTGTAATGAAGTTTTCTATCTATGAACACATAACTAGTTCCTATCGATTCCAACATTTTCCTTTGAAAACTTGGTTTACTTAGTTTGAAGTTTTTCATTATTTTAACAGGTGGAAACCTTTGCACCAAGCCCGGGACTGTCTTCTTCTATGGGAAATCACTTCTGAAAACGTGCTGAACGTTATGGTGTCACAAGGCAGGAGCAAGATCAGGCTGCTGTAAGCATGAAATATGCATTTAATTTACAATGAGAATCTTATGAAAGAGAATATCAGGGTGAATTAACTCTTTTAATATGTAATCTAGGTTGAGGTCTCACAGGGTGGGCGTGCCGCGGCTGCAACAGCAGCTGTAAATTCAAAGAAGAAATCATTCAGTTTCTACAAAGGATTAAGTTCCAACTGCTAAGGTGAATTTTCTTTTTAAGAGTTTTTTTAATATTTATCTCATGATTATGTTTATAAAGATTGTGGATCCTAAAACTGGAGAGGAGAAGCAAATTATTGTTTCTGTTGATGACGGTTTCCGGCCAAACGCAAATTTGACGGATCTAGCAAAGCTGAAGCCTGCATTTAAAAAGGATGGAACCACAACTGCAGGTACTCAAGAAGTGTTTTTTCTTGTTAATTTTGTTATTATAATGGGAAAAATCTTATACCTTGTGAATAGGTTTCATCTCTCCCTATTTTTTAATTGCAGGGAATGCTAGCCAATATTAGTGATGGTGCTGCCGCGGTGCTCCTCATGAAGAGAAGTGTGGCTGTCCAAAAGGGGCTTCCTATTCTTGGAATCTTCAGGTGCACATTAGTGATACATGATCATATTTCTCTAGTACAACCTCATTCTTTATTTTCTTTTTCTTCCTTTAAATTTTAAATCAGTGAATTCAATGTTGTAGGAGTTTTGCCGCCGTTGGTGTTGATCCTGCTGTCATGGGTGTTGGTCCAGCTTTTGCTATTCCAGCTGCAGTGAAATCTGCTGGTCTTGAACTTGGTAACATCGACTTGTTCGAAATCAATGAGGTAATGTTTTAGCAGTTTTCATGATAAACAAACAACTTTCAATTTCAAATTTGCTAATCATTAAGCAATTTGATGCTCTTGTGTGTAGGCATTTGCATCACAGTTTGTTTATTCATGCAAGAAATTGGGTCTTGATCGAAGTAAAGTCAATGTCAATGGTGGTGCAATCGCTCTTGGGCATCCTTTAGGAGCCACAGGTGAAGTTGATATATTTTGAGTCTTTTCTAAATAGCGTATATTATTTAATTATGTGAAATAATTGTAATCGATCCATTAACCAGAACTGTTAAGTGTAGAATATTCTATTTACGCATATCAGCGTTTGTACTCTATTTACGTTTCAAAATTAATATTCACTAAAATTATTTTCCTGCTGCCTTTTTATGTCAGGTGCACGCTCCGTTGCAACTTTGTTGAATGAGATGAAGCGTCGTGGCAAGGATTGTCGCTATGGTGTAATCTCAATGTGCATAGGTGAGTTGTTCTTTTGACCTTTCTCTAACTCATACCAAGAAAAGAAAATATACAATATGATTTAACTAAAGTAAAAATGATATTCTCTTACAGATGTTATTGTTTAAAAGCCCAAGTCCAACATCGCCTAGAAATATAACTTAAATAGAGCTTTATAAAGCTTATATAATCCTGTTTTGTATAGTGGAATGACACCCAAAATCAAGATGGTTTGAGGGTTATATGGCCAAGTTAGTGATTATAAATGGTGGGAAACTTTCCCTCTCATCTTACTGGTCGGTTTGTAGGATTGTTCTCCTGCACACTCATTCTAGTAGATGTGTAATTGCATAGAAAGTAGATAATTTACCGTAGTACCTGAACAAGCAGTTGTGTCATTATTTGGGAGAACTTATGAAAACAACATTGACATATCTATAAGGTGTTTTCAGCTTATAGCTTTTATGAAAACAACTTGTGACATGTCCATAAGGTCTTCAGGATGCTTGAGAAAACAACTTATAAGTTTTACAAAAATAGTTTGACTTTATTTAATTTTTTTATTATAGAAGCAGTTTAAATTGTTTATCCCAAAAGGCTTTAAAAAATGTTTGCTAAACAAGTTAGCAGATTTAATTTAAGAAACAAATGTTTCAGAATAGGGAAAAAACAGTTAAGATGCACCAAAAGAGAGGTGTTCTTCTTTACTTCTTCCTATCATGTTAAAAGCTAAAAGAAAGTGTGAGTAAACTTTAGTGCTTTCTGTGGAAAATTTATTCCATTTATTTTGTTTAAGTAGACTATAATACCTAAGGAGGAAAATAAACAGATAATTAGAACCTGAATTGAGAGTTTATGCTGTTATACATTTTCATTGCTTGCTAACATTATTGAATTGTGCATCATTACAGGTTCTGGTATGAGGAGCTGCTGCAGTATTGAAAGAGGAGACTTTTGAGAATGTTTTTTGGAAATTTAGAATGGTTTATAAGATATAATTCATTTACACAAGAAGTTGTGAAAATGAATAAGAAAATAAAACAAAAGTTAATGAGGATTCATGCAAAAGAATATATGAAAGTGGAACATCATGCATCATGATTCATTCATGTCTAGATGAAGTAATTAAATGCTCCATCTGTTGCTTTTGTGTATGGTTGAGATTTTTTTAGTTTTTGATAAAATTATTAGTCTTTTCTGGTGATGCTTTGAATATTCTTTATCTCATTGGTTATATTTCTCTTTGCGTGATAAATAGTTTAAGTTATGATTGAAAAAAGTATTTAATGGAATTTATAAAAGACACTTGAGAAGAAACAAATGTTTGCTCACTCTATTCTTTTAGTTTAAGTATGTTAAATAAACCTGAATCCTATAGGATTTAGTGGTTGGTTACTAAAAGATTTGTAAAAAAAAATGTTGCATGTTCCTCTTCAATTCACTTTTAGTTGTATTTAAAATTCAATAATTTGAGTTGTAACGAGAAATAACACATAATTGAATATTATCAAATAGAAGATTTGTGAGACAATCTCCTAAAGCGTTTTTATGAAATTCATTTATATAATATAGGTCTAACAATTGTCAATACATCAACTAATATAACCAATAAAATTATTTAGAAACATCCAACCAAAGCTATGAGCACAATCATTCCATCAAAGAGACATAAAGAAGAACTAAAGAGTCCAAACTCCTTAGAATTTTGTAATCCAATGACAAAACATATTGCAAATTATCCCATTTTAAAATAAATACAAAAATGCAAATCTTCTAGTTTCATGTTTTTAGTCTTATATGTTTTCATAATTTGTAGTCGGTGAATTTAAGAACTTTACTTTTGATGTTTAATTTGTTGATTTATCATAGGTTTTTAGATTTATAAAATATGGATTTTTGAATGATAATTTTAAATTTAATAGATGATAATATGGATTTTTGAATGATAATTTTAATATTTTTAGTGAACTCAATTATTGCGTATTTTGGTTTCTTAAATTGTCTTTATATTTATTACTTTAATATTATTTTTGTGAATATTTAAAATAAAAAACTAGTAACGGGTCAATCTATCAATCAACTTTAAAAAAAGGGCGAAGTGAAATTTGCTATTCTATATTTATAATTGACTTATTTCACATTTTTTTGACCGACTAACAACGAAGTGGAACGAATTAAGATAGATGAATCTGATTTGTCATCCTTAATTTAAATAACTAAAATCTTATTTTATAAATCTAAAGAACTAAATATATCCATCTTTGTAATTTTAATTACTAAAATATTGCTTGACTAAAAAAATAAAAAAAGTAGAGAGAAAGTTTTGAATAAACAAGAGATGGAATAAAAACAATCCCTTTCAAAACAACTCCATCACACCTTATCAATTAATACAATTTGAAAATGTGATAAAAAAAATCTAATAAAGTTGAAACAACCCTACCAAACTTAATAAATCCTATTATCAATACCTTTAATAAAAAAGAAATATTGGTAAGAAAAGATATCCACCAATGCAACAAAACCATACATTTAATAGTCACAATTTAGTCGTGACTTATCTTATGGTCTCATCATGGAACACGGCAAACTCCGACTACACATCCGCCACCTTACCCCTCTCATCTCCGCCTTAACCGCCGCACAAATTGGCCATCCTTAACAGAATCGCCACCGGCCTTTTTCAGGCCCTTCTCGCTCCGGTTGACCTCTCTCCTCTCAATTCCTACTCAGCCTTTTGCTATCATTACCATGCCGCTTTGATCTACACATTCCTTCAGCCTTTTGTTTCCCGTTTACTGCCGGCGACGGAGGAAAACGGTTTAAGGCGATGACACTATTAACGCGCGACGCTGCTTCCATCTCTTCGATTCAAATAAGGTACCGGCATGGAACCTCATGTGATGAAATTGGCCGACGAGTGTCCCGTTTGCCTGTCGGCGTTCACCGACGATGAAAAACTCCGGAAGTTGAGTTGTTGTAAGCATTGTTTTCATGCTGATTGTATTAATTTGTGGCTCAGAAATCACTCTAGCTGTCCGATTTGCCGTGCCTTGGTTTCCGGTAAACGCCGGAGTTCATCGGCGGCTCCGGCAAGAGATCACGATCTGATCC
>PGWS01005108.1:0-26059 GCA_002896235.1 Cicer reticulatum
GTAATTATTTTTATTTCCTTTTTTTAAATACATATTTCCTTTTTTATATTTGTTTTCAAAATGGACAAAATTAGGGTACTACAAGAATTTCTCACGTTGTGTTGCAATTCAATAAATAAATAAAATTTGGAAAAACATAATGAATTTGATTAAAGATTCAACCATGTCACCGTCACAAATTTCTTCATCACTCCTTACCATTACTAGGTCTAAGACTTGAACTTTCTTCTTTTTTCCTCCTCCCTTTACAACCACTTTTAGACTTTTCCATATACTCCCTTAAAATCTCTTAATCTCTACACAAAGAAGAAAAAGTTTGATGCATAGCCAATTCTATTACCCACTATTATCCAACAAGTACCACCTGACGAAGAAAAAGATTATGGTAACGATGAACTTGAATTTGAATACGGTGATGAATCTCAAATGAATGAATATGTTGGTGACAGTGATGAGAATTATGATGAAGAAGATGACTGAAATGATGAAGAAGAAGGCGTGATTTATGTTTCTTAGGGAAGAAAACTGAAATATTTGAGATTGATTTTAGGTTAAAAATGTTATAATTTAATTATATTTGGTATTTTTTATAAAATTAGTTAATATTTATGGGTGTTAACTTTATTGTACATAAATTGGGATGGAAAATAACTATTTTAAAATGAAACTATATTTACAAAGATGTTAACCAAACAAAAAAACTTACGAATATCAAAATCAAAAAGATTATAATTACAAATACCAAATACATATTTAAACCTTATTTCAATTTAAAATAGACAAACACTGATACGTGTCCTTAGCACATGTGTTAAAGAATTAAAATAGAAACTTTGTCTTTTAACAATTTTGTCTTATAAAGTATAAGGAAGTTGGAATTGGAGCACATAACTACTACTATTGAAAATGTCATTGAAATAATTGAAACACAAGTAGTAACTTTTTTTTTTTCAACGGTCAATATTAATAATTAGTATTGTTAATATTTTGTTAAGTGGAGACCAAAATAAAAACTACTCTTCCTATGATCGGTTTTTGTTAATAAAAATAAATTTGAAAAACTTTTGTATTTCAAAAACTTACTTGAAAAATTTATTTTCAAATTAATTAATAGGACTTGTTAAAAATCGATTTTGACTATATCATTAATTTAAACGGTCCACACCCAATAGTTTTATTACAATAAACACATTAATGATTTATTAATTATAATTGTTTATAATTATTAATGTCTAAATAACAATTGCTTAAATAAAAGTTGTTTAGATTATATATTCAAAAACATTTTAATAGTTAAGTTTACAATGATTGAAAATTGAAAATTTGCCATTTGAAGTAATAAAATATTACCAATATAAAGATTAAAATTGAATTACAATATATTACAAATAAATATAAAACAGTTTAATAAAAAAAACTTGGAAAAAAAAAAGTATAAAAAATAATTAATATCTTTATTAAGAAGTTTTTAATTTCCGTGTTATTACGAAAATGCAAAGAAAAATAAATTAGAGATATTATAGCATATAATATCCAAGAATTATTGTATGGGAATAAAAATTACATAACATCTTTAGTGAATAATTTAATCTTATGTATTAATTAAATTCAATTGTTATTATTATATAATTTTTGTTCTTATAAAAAATTATGAGTTCTCACTGCATACACTCCCTATATATGATGTCTATCAGACCTAATATATTTTTTATAAGTCAGACTCTGATTTATTTAATTTAATAAGCTTAAAAAAATATAAGTATAATATTTTATTAAACAAATCAAGTTAAGTTAGACTTTAAATAGGTCAAGCCACCGAAATTATGGTACTCCTAAAAATTAAGTTCTGAAATTTCCAGAAACTTATTGTGTGTTGTCGCAAATTTTAAATTTTCAAATTTTTAGTCAAAGGTAATTAAGGGTTTTCTAGTCAATTTTTTTTATAAATTTTCTTATAAAGTAAATTTTTGTTTTCTTTTAAAGTTTAAAACGATTGTTTCAATAATTTATTTTTAAACTGACCTCATATAACTAACTAAATAAAGTAGTATTTTTATAAAGTAAACATATAAATGAACGAGTGTGGTGAAAATGCCATAGATAAGATGGTTGTTGAAAAAAAATAATGAGAATTATATGACAATATTCAATCACATTGTGTATATATTGAAGAATCAAAGACAAACCCATTACAATTCCAAAGAGAACAATAAAAATTAGAGATTACTCCATAAAATTTATATTTTAATTGTCATGTATGGTGATCATATTTATTTATTTCTCATCATATTTATGTATGTATTTTTTTGTTGTCATATTTATATATTTTCATCATATTTAATTTATCATTTTATATTTTTCATTATATTTACGGATTACTTTTTATTACTTATTTGTACTAATTAAAATCAATAATTAATTTGCATAATTTTTTTACCGTTAGAGAAAAATGTATATAGGTTGGATAAATATGAGTAGTGTTGTGGATTTCTTGGTAGCAGCTTAAGAATGAAGAAAAGAATATAAGTTGATCACAATTTATATGAAAAATAAAAAATAAAACAATTAGGTTTTTTTAGTTCAATTTTAATTTCTAAACAAAATACTAATAAATTAAAAATGTATTCTATTTGTTTCACAATAAGATGACTTAATCGACTATTTCACATCGATTAGAAAAATATATAAAAAAAGAGATAGTTATTTTTACTAAAATATACTCATCAATTATATGTATATTTACACCAATATTAATTAAATGTAAAGTGAAAAATATTAAATTAAAAATAAGACATATAATATTAATTATAAGATACAATTAAAAAAATAATTAAATTTATATTATAAATTGAAAATGAAAATTCATTTTGAGTTACATTTGTGGATAGAAGAATAAAACATCACATACCTTTGAGTACAAAACAAAAAGTAAAATAATAATGTATCCAATTTTAAAGATAAAATACCTAAACTATTTATTATCATTTTTATTATAAAATAGTAATTCCAAAAAACAAAGTGTATGAAAAATTATCATGGGCTGCTTAAAAAATGACGAATGTGATGCTGCTGTACAAATGCCAGTAGGCCACGCTTAATGCTCACGCCATTATTAACAATAATAACTGAAGATTCATGTGTCTCAAATCAATAATGCCAAAATTGGATTATTATGAAGCCACAGAAGTATTTGTCAATAGATTAGGGTTTTACTATTTTGTTGCAGATAGTTTCAGAATCACACCATAAAAATATAATAACACCAAATTCCATCCACAAACAGAATCATGGTATTTTTAGAAGTTTCACTTCATTCACTGGTACCTTTTCTCTCTCTCTCTGGGACATTTCCTATTTGTTAAAAAAATACTACTTGTTTACCATGCTCTCTTGGGGTGATAAAAGTTTTTGATTTTGATTTTAGGGTAGGGCTTCAATTTTGATTTTCAATACATTATATGCCAAAGGGCCTTTTTGGGTGTGTGATATTTAGAAGATTTGTGATCGCAGGTTGCAATTTTACTTTGATTCCTTGGCGAATGTAGTTGAATTTGCTAAATGGTGAAATCGAGTTGTTGAAGTAATGATTCCTTGAACTCGAAGGTTACAAGGTTGAAAGCCTTGTCGATTTATTTGGTAAAAAGATGGAGGGTAATGCAAATTTAGGTGGTATTGGAAGAGAGGAAGATGAGTTTTACAGTTGTTGTGAAGATGAGGAAGAAGTGTGGAAGGAAACTCAAAAGGAAGAAATGAAGGATGAACTTGATGAATTTTCAGTGAAGATGTTCTTCAAGGGTTTGACAATATCTGGGGTTGAGAGTTCAGGTTCTGGGTTTTCTGGAATTGGAGTGTTCATGGAAAGAGCATCAGGTCTGCCCATTATTCGGGTGCAAAAAAGGCTTGATTTTTATGCAGAGGAGCCACTGATTGATTACTTGGCACTCATGGATGGTTTGATGGAAGCTAGAGAGAACAAGATTCGCAGGGTTTATGCTTTTACAGATTCCGAATTGTTGCATCATCGGGTTAGAATTTCAGGTTTTATTTTATTCCTCCGTTATATAAAATTTACACATATTGGTGACGATCCAAGCAAAACATTAGGATGTAAAAATTTGAAATTTCATCTGTGCTAAATTTCTTGAATTGTTTCTTTGATAATTTAAACATTTCACAAATTGGTTTTTAGAATACTTGAATTGAGCTTGAAGTGTGCCACTAGACTTTAATAAATCAAGGTCGTGGTTTTGTGTGTGTAGTCTCGGGTTTTTTTTAACTGTGTTTTTGTTGAAATGTCTATATTGTTTACAGATAACAACATTAGATGAAACTATTGAGATGCCACTTTTGGTTGCACTGAGAGAAAGGATTATGGAACATGCCAATAATTTTGAAGCTTTTACTCTGAATCTTGTTCCAAGTATTGATCTTGAGCAGCCACTGCAACTAGCCAAAGTAGCAATTGGACTTGTCTCTTTTCCGGTAAATGGCAAGAGTTTACTCGAGAGCTGTTCTATTTGTTGTGAGGACAAGCCACTGCCAATTATGGTCACCATGAAGTGTCTACACAAGTTCTGTTCGCATTGCTTGAGGGACTACGTTGATAGAAAGTCCAATCTTGTCGAGCCCCTGTAAGATGTCCTGAACCACGATGCAAGTATTACATATCTGCCTCCGAGTGTAGGTCTTTCCTACCATTCACATTGTTTGAATCTTTTGAGAAAGCACTTGCAGAAGCAAAATTACTCGATTCAGATAGGATTTACTGTCCATTTCCAGATTGTTCTGTTCTCCTTGATCCCCGTAAATGTTTAACAGCCGGGGCTAGTTCATCTAGTCAGACAAAGAGTTCTTGTGTTGAATGTCCTGTTTGCCAGAGGTTTATTTGTATTGGCTGTAAGGTTCCCTGGCATTCATCCATGAGGTGCGAAGAATTTCAGAATCTTCCGGAGGAGGAAAGAAATGCTTCTGACATTACTTTGCATCGCCTTGCTCAGATAAAAAGATGGAAGCGCTGTCAGCAATGTCGTCAGATGATTGAACTTATTCATGGTTGTTACCACATGACATGCTGGTAAGATACAACTTCCATGTACTCAGAACATGAAAAAAATCTTGATCAACTTGATGTTAATTTCAATATATAGTTCGTTATTGCATATATGAAATGAAGATCTCAAAACCTGTTTGGTGTAGGCACTCGCAACATATCTTTTTAGTGTAATAGTTTACAACAACCACAACCAAGTCTTATCCCACTAATTAGGGTCGGCTACTTGGATCAAACAACGCCATAATGCTCTATTATATATCATATTTCTATCTAATTCATTAAACTCTAGATATTTAATAATAATTTCTTATAGTTTTTCTAGGTCATTCTCTGCCTCTAGCGTACAACCACCCTCTATTTGATCTATTCTTTGTTTGTTTATGGTGCCACTTTAGTTTCTTAGGTTAGACTCTATGTAAATTGAAAAATACTTTTATACTCCGAATATTTGTTTATGTAACATGGCTTAGTCTGTAGACCACAGTTAAAGTGCTTTTTGGCTGTGAGCTTTTGAAATTTGAATGTTTTGTAGGCTTGCTCTAAGTAAAGATCTTGACATGTTTGCTGGGTGATATTATTTTGATTGAGATTCAAGAAATGCAGCATTTTCTTGATCCTCCAGTTTTTGAACCTTTGTGTTTGGGCAAGAGAATATGAACCCAAACATTGAAATGGCGAATATTTGCGGTTGAGAATGTGATCAAATACATGTAGTAATATACACTTTTAAAAAAAATTAAATGTTGTTGATATCCACTCCATTGATTTTTTAAATACCGATTTTAATTCTGCATTTTACTCACTAATGCTTACTTATCCTTCAAGAGGAATCAAATTCTTATTTTTTTTCAATTTCAAAGATTCCTCACATGTCTGATACTTTGCTGAAGTGAACTTCCACATGATGATGTCTATATTTGTTGTCTACAATTCATTGTATTTTTCTGTTGATCCAACATGTTTTGTTGTAGTTCTTAATTCTATAGTGTCTCAATTTCAGGTGCGGTCACGAGTTTTGTTATTCTTGTGGTGCTGAATACAGGGAAGGTCGACAGACATGTCAGTGTGTATTTTGGGATGAAGACAACTCCGAAGACTCAGTGTCTCACTCACTTCAAGAATCAGAACAATGGGCGTGGGAGACTTTCAATTCTCTCCCCATGATCATGGGTGCATATTCTGACCAAGAAAGATCACAACTTGACCTTATTCAAAGGTTTCTAGCTGGAGGTTTAGATCTAAATGAACATCATCCTAACCGATCTCCTCCCCGCCGTACAGAGTCATATGTTGACCCAATGAAGGATCTACAGCAGTTTCCGTGGCTCGAGAGATTTGTCTCTGTGATAAGAGATGACTATGAAGATTATATTCAATGAAACTTCAGATCTTTGTCTTCCTAATGAGTTGCTCAATTTCAATCCCAACAAAACTTTGATTGGATGGAGAAAGAATTTCTTCCTTTTTTTCAGTTTGCGTGAGGTGTAGCTGAAATTGTAGCTTACATTTTTTCTTTCATGTAATTTCTTACATTTGTTCCTCATTGGGACATCTTCGACCTAAGGTCCTTGGATATAACATGGTGAAGATGTTTTTAGTAAAGGAGCACAATGAAGAATTTGTTCATGATGGTTTTGATATATGGTTCTGTGCTTCTAATTCGAATGAGGCTACATCACCCTAATAATACTTTTAGGTCTCTGATCTTGTCACAGTCGAGCCACTATTTCATATGGCACACTGTCCGTCATAATTATTTGCATATTTCTTAGGAAAAATTTAGGTGTTTTTGGTATGATTCTTAATATAAAATACAACTTTTGTGATTATAATAAACTTTGAGAAAATTATGAATTTGATAAAATCATGGTTGGTTAAATGAAGAACCATACAAAAAATATTTTAAAAAATGCATCTAAATTTTGTCCTATTTCTTATCCATGATTTGAGATATTAAAACTATGCACTTTTCTGTATAGTAGGGAAGATGGGAGCTGAATATACTTATATTAACAGAAAGGAACGATTACACTGTCAAAACACATAACAGAATACAGATTTTGGTGTTTTGCCTTATCCATCCTTCTCTGTAATCGGTAATAAGTAGTCAATAAGACAAAAAATCAAACATAAAAGGATTTACTTCCATTGTGAAGAAACTAATCATTATCGTTGGAGTGGAGGTCATTTTACAAAGTTGCCATCCCGTTTTAGATTTTATACCAACATATTGTGGTACAAGTTCTGAAAATATATAATTGGCCTGGCATTGCCTAATTTGAGTGTTTAAGAGTGCATAAAAGAACATAGTTTCAAGTGGTAAGTTATGCTTGACAAACAATTCATACAAATTTCCAGGGTGTATTTGAAAATGAAGATAATTAATGTAATTAATATGATTACATACCATCTCATCACAGAGATCACCAAAACACAGTACTGGAAATTATTTATATTGAGCATTATAAACATATGAAAATAAAACTTAACTAACAGGTAATACAAACGTTAAGGTATGACATGTTACATTACTTAGAACCATGTTTACCATACTCTTCAGCTCTGCCAACAGCATCCATGAAAACATCAATTGTCCAATCCTTTACGTCCTCCTGTAGATAGCATATGATGAAAACTTCAGCCACTAAACTAAAAAAATTCCTTGTAATTTATTTCCAAGACAAAACTCTTATAAAGGGTGTATAAAGTGAGAGGAGCTAAATTTGTGTCATGTAAATATGTAAGATTAGAATTAGTTTTACTTAAGATTGATCTCGTCTCAAATTCTATTAGCTCCTTATATGTAGCGAATAAAGTAAATAAAACAAGTGGTGAGTATCACTCAATGGAACTAGTCTAATAAAAACATGATAAATCCGCATGCAGGAAGATTGCCTAGTTACTAAGGAGTTATCAGCTATGAAGCACTGAAACAAACACTAAATACAACATTGAGACTGACACATGGTCACGATAATGATTTTAGAAAATAGAAGTTACACTATGTGATCACAAATGTCAGTGTCAGTGTTAGACAAGAACAAGTTTCAAACACTCAATCATGCCTTCAATCACAAGTGTCATCAACATTGTCTCCGGTGTGAATTTAGTAATAATACGACAAAATAAAAATAGTGTGTGAGATTGATACCAGACGCAATGGTTCTCCAGATCTTATTTTGGAATTGGGACGGGCAAACTTGGACTCAAATGGAGTTCTCGGCCTGAGTTCTCGAACCTTGTCCCACTCCTCACGGCTGAGCATTCTCACAGTGCCTTGACCTTCTGGAGCATTCTTTATCTTGCGCTCCAACAACTCTTGTGATCTGGATTCATCATACTGCCATTCCATTGCAACAAATTAATTAAGAGAAAAAGGACAGTACACTATCGGTGTAAATTAATTTTATAGTGACAGTTAATGTGAACCATTGATCTTATAACCCATTAATTAATTAATTTGCATAATAAGATCATGAATAAAATTATATAGCATTTGAATAGAGTGTAATTTGATCTTTCATAGTAAGTACAAATACAGCATTAGTGACTAGTTTCAGTTTGTAATATGATCGAACAGGTAGTGTGCAAAAAATGAAGTTGAGAGAAAATATACCATCATGAGGAGTTTTGCAAAAATTCCAACCCCAACGGCAACGACAATCATGGGCAAGGTGGCGGTGTCGAGGTAAGATAAGGATTCAGGGACGGGAACGATGAACTGGTCTTTGATGTTCGACCTTCTCGCCTTCCTTTTCTTCTCCAATTCTAATGCCTTTCTTTTCAGTGCTTCCGATGGGACATCGCCACGCAGCGTATGTAACAATCTTTGTCTTACTCCGTTCATTGTCGTTCATCAAAACCCGACTTGCTCAATTGTTGTATTCTGCTTCCCAGAAAACATGTTCGTGTTTCGTCTTAGAATAAAAAGACAATATCAACCTTGATTCTTTTTTTAATTTTCAATTAATCACGATCATTATATCATTAAGTTCATAATATTTTATTTTTATCTAATTATTTATAAAATAATTTATATAATAATTATAATGTGTCGACTGTAATTTAAATGCATCTTTAATTATTTTGTTTTTGTTTTTGTTTTTATTCTCAATTTTAATCCTCCTAATAAAAAAAGTAGTGTATCTTTTAAAATTTCAGAACACTTGCCATCTCTAAATTTCGGAACTTGTTTTTTTTATAATGTATCATCAATTTGGATAATGAGAAATTAAGTCACAAAATAATGTGATAATAAATATGAAGATTAAATCTTAAAATTACAATTTTTATATTATTATAAATATCGTTTAAAAAAAAACCTTGAACTATCAAAATAAAATCTAATAAAAAATCATATTTTCTAAAATGCACTTTTTATTATCTTTTATTCATAAGGTATACGTTGAGCTTTAACGACACTAGTTTTTTAATGAAATGGAATATGAAAATAATGATTTTGTGAGAGTTGGTGTGAATGACTTGATGGCCTAAATATATATGTTAATCATAATGTGATAGTAGAATGATGACTTAAATACACTTTCAATTATGAATTTTATTAATAAAAGTATCAATTGAACTTTGATGACCTAGTCCATATAATTGTAGCCCCTGCATGAGATTCATTCTAATAACCCTAAATAAAATTATATTATGAACTTTTCTTTATTCATTATGTGAAATAAAATTATATTATGAACTTTTCTTATATTCATTATATGAAAGTTAGATTTTGTCTTATAAGAATTTGAATTTATTATTTTATTTTTTGCATAAAGTATTTATTGAATTTCGATGATCCTGATCGTTACATGAGATGTAATCTAATTTCATAATTTTAAAAAAAATATGGTGAGTTGAAATATCTTCCTAACTCTAAATGAAATTGTATTATGAACTTATTTGTTCATGATCAAAAGAAAATTAGAAGATAATTAATTTCAAATATAAATTTATATTCATAATGTATCTATTGGTCTTCGATGACCCGACCTAAAAAAAAAAGTCAATGGACCTAGTTCTTTATAAGATAGAATCTATTTTCATAATCTAAAAGTATGATATTTGTGAGAGTTGGAATACCTTGATGACCCTAAATGAAATTAACTCTATCATAATATTAAAGTTTGATGATGCTTTAAAAATAATTTCAGTTATAATTTTTTATTCGTAAAGTTTTTATTGAGCTGTTATGACCATATTCCCTACTTTTGTGATATATGGGATGCCTCGATGTCCTTAAATAAAATTGTATTATGAACTCTTTATTATTCACAGTGTAGATATTTGATGTTGTCTTAAGAGCTTTAATGACACAAGTCCCTACGTGAGATTGAATATATTTTCATGATTTGAAAAATATGTTTTTTTGTGAGAGTTTGAATGTCTTAATAACCCTAAATGAAATATTTATATTTCATGATGCGAAAGCTAGATGGAGCTTGGAATGAAATTTTTAATTATGAATTTTTATTCATAGAGTATTTATAGATCTTCGATGACTTGGCAACAAAAAATATATTAACCTTAGTTCTAATATGAGATAGAATCTATTTTTATAATCTAAAATATATGATGTTTTTCTGAGTTGGGGTGTCTTGATGATTCTAAATGGAATTACATTGTAAACTATTTATCATAATGTTAAATTAGATGATGCTTTAAAAATATGTTTTATTATATTATTTATTCATAAAGTATCTATTATTCCGCAAGGATCCTAATCCCTACTTTTGTGAGATCTTGAATGCCTCAATAATCTTAAATAAAATTGCATTGTGAACTCTTTATTATTCATAATATAGAAATTTGATGTTGCCTTAAAGAGAATTTCAATTATGTAATTTTATTCATAAAGTATCTAAAAAACTTCGATGACCCAAGTCTCTACACAAGATTGAATCTATTTTCATAGTATGAAAAATATGATTTTTGTGAGAGTTTGGATGTCTTAACGCTCCTAAATGGAATTTCATTATGAATTTTTTATAATTCATGATATGAAAGTTGGATGATACTTTAAACGAAATTTCAATTATGAAATTTTATTTATAAAGTATCTATTGATCTTCGATGATCCGACGTAAAAATAATATCTTAAATGAATCGAGTTCTAATAGGAGATGAAATCTGTTTTTATATTCTAAAAATATGATATTTGTGATAGATGGGATATTTTGATGATCATAAATCAAAGTACATTATAAAACTTTATTATAATGTGAAAGTTGACTGATACTTAAAATGAAATGTCAATTATAAATTTTAACTTTTAGAGTATCTATTGATCTTCGACAACTTGACAAATCTTTATTGACCTTAGTTTCTTACATGAGATGAATATATTTTATAATCTAAAAAATATGATATCTTTGTGAATTGGGATGCTTGATGACCCTAAAAGAAATGACATCTTAAACTTTTTTATCATAATATGTAAAGTGGATGATACTTTAATAATTATTTCAATTATAATATTTTATTCATGAAGTATTTATTGTGTTGCAAGGACCCTAGTCTCTATTTTTGTGAGATATTGGATACTTCAATAATATTAAATAAAATTGCATTATGAACTATTTATTATTATAATATTAAGATTTGATGATGTCTTAAATAGAACTTCAATTACGAAGATTTATACATAAAGTATCTAAAGAGCTTCGAGGACCCAAGTCTCTACATAGATTGAATCTATTTTCATGATATGGAAAATATGATTTTTGTGAGAGTTTGGATGACTTATGTTTGAATCTATTCTCATGATATGGAAAATATGATTTTTGTGAGAGTTTGGATGACTTATGTTTTGAATCTATTTTCGAATAAACTCGTATTTTTATTTTTTAATTGATGAATTTGATGTTTTTGAAGATGAAGATATGAGTTTATTTGAATATTTGAATTATTGCATTTGATAAAATTTGCATTGTATTGAACGATAGTCAATTAATCTTTATGGGTTTGGTTATTGACACTGATTTTGAGAGGACCTATGAATTCTTTTATGGATTAAAATTAATAGTAAATGATAACATTGTACTTGAATTCCTTAAAACATAAAAGATCAATTATCACTTAAAATTAATTAAATAATCAAATCGAGAATAAATAAATACATGTTCAATAACTACAATACAGTTTAACTGAAATGTTGAATTAAGAGAGATCGCAGATAGTAATATAATATAACTAAATTAAAAATATTATAAAATTTATTTGTTGATCATTAAAAAAATAATGATTATAACACTATTTACATTGTATCGGAATTGCGATCCATGGCCCTAGAATTATAATTGTAGTTCAGTACAGGTTCAGTTGATTAAAATGGTGTGTGTGTTAAAGAAAAACATAGCAACAACAGCTATTTACTGTTACTGTTACGTGACACTTAAAAAACGTTAATAGTTATTTTTACTTTTTATAGTTTGAAAATAACTTAAATAATATTAATCGATAAAATTAAAAAAAATATATATTTCAATTGAATTGATATCTTTTTTGTAACATTTCAGTGACTCCCATCAGAGAATTTGGATAGATAAAAAACGAAGATGAATTTGTTGTTACAAATTATTTAATTTTTTGAAGATTACAATCGATTCTTATTTAAATCTCACATATTTTTAAATACTTGTCATAGATGAATCAATTATGAAAATGGTTCATCATAAAATCCATTTAAAATTTATATATACATTTAACTTATTATTTCTTTCTTTTATGTATGTCATTTTTCTTTAAGTTATTCACAAAATATTACTCACAAAACTTAATATGCACATGTTTATGCTCTTGTTAACTTAAAGATAAGTCTAATTATAGAAAAATAACAAGCAAATCTACAATATGATTTATTTTTATGAAGATGAAACCTAGTCAACGGTACACTCAAATTCTTTGTAAAACATCCAAAAGTAGTTAACACTAAGTTTTTGAGTTTAAGATATCTTCCTCTTATATCTCAAATTGTATTACTCTTATCTCTGCAACTTTAATTCATTTGCACAAAACAAGAATATGCTATACTTATAAACAACATGACGAGTCAATAAGAATATTTGTGAAAGAGAAGAACAAGATACTTAATAGAGTTGCTTTTGTTTTAAAAAGTTCCACAAAATAAAAGGAGTTGTCAAATCCTAAATCTTGTGGAAGAAGAAAGAATAAAGATGGAGAAAGATTATTTCATAATAAAAATATATCAAAAGTCAAGTTAGCAATTATTAACAGTATCTATCACTTTTTTTACATAAAGGACCAACTTGTACTAGAATAAATTACAAAAACTAAATTAAACTATTTTAGAGTTAAGAGATCTAGTCAACTTAAAAAATAAATTAATAGAGTAAATAAAAAAAAGAAATAACTAATTAAGTCTTATTTGTTTTTATTTTAAGACTTTAATTATTTTCTAATAATCTTTATTCTTAACTTTTTATTTCTAAATATAGATATTTTAAAATAGTGATCGAAGTATTGATAATTTTATTACGAGTAATATTGATGATTTTTTTATAAATTAAATAAATAATTATTTCTGTGTTTAAAGTTAATTTATTGTTGTAAGCTAATATATTCTATAATTTATTAAGTTTTTAATGTAATTTTGTATTATAAATTAAATAATTTTAATTTTAAATTAAATTATATAAAAGATTCATATTTTTTATTGACATATTCGAACCAATACCTCATATCAATACCGTACGTCTCTGCCTGAATTGGCTTGGCATTTTCCATTAATGGAGCTGGTTCTGAACCCAATCTACTAATAATAGTAGGGCATCGATTTTGTCATATATTATTATTATTATCAACCATAGTGGGAGTTCTGAAAAAAGTGTCAGTATCTGTTTTTTGAGGGGGTGTGATTGTGATATATCTTAGTGTCTAGCTACTTGGCACAAGCACCCCTTAATGCCAACAACACATTGTAACCACTTACCATTGGCCACCTTATATTGCCTAGCTTGGACACTTTTCCTATATCTAGTGCTGCCACTTTCCAAACACCTCATTGGAAGCAATAAATTAAATTCTACCTCCATTATGGAGGAAACCATCGTGCACTAGGGTCCCCTTACAAAAATGTTGCATATATATATTTTTAAATGAATGGGCAATCCTAAACAAACTAAAATTTTTATTAAAAAAAAACACCTAAAATTCTTATCAATGAATAAAGACGATGGAAGGAAAATCAAGAATTATATTTAAAAATGCAGTTGGTATGAGAAGAAGAAAAAATTTAAATTTAACCAAAAAAATATGTTATTCGATTGATTTCATGTAGATATAACATTTTAAAGTAATTTAATTTTGTTATCAATTTATTTATATCAGTGACAAAATTATAACATGATAAATTTTTTTTTATTTGATATTAATAATTTTCAAAACCCCTTAAATAATGTTTTTACTTAAAAGTATTTTCTGTTTTATGGTAACAAGTGTCTCCAAAGACACATATATAAATATTAAAAGAGAATGTTAAAAAAACAAAAAATAATATTTTCATATAAAAAAAAAGTAAAATTTGACTTCTCATAATTTTGAATACACAAATTTTTAATTCACTTTAACTAATGCAAATTCTCATATTATATACTTTTTAGTAAATATCCTGATATGCAATAGTTGGTAACATTTAGTTTTAGATTATGTGGTTTTCTAAGATATGTATAATTGTTTATATGATACTTTAATTTATTTTATAATAATATTTTTATATTATCTTTTTTTTATTGGTCTTTTATTAATTTTAAATAAATAATTTTTTTTATGTTTTAAAAGTTAATAATATATTATTTTTTATAAATATAAAATTTATTAACATTTTTTGAAACGAAACTGATAAATTATTAATTAACATATTCAATATAATGTAAATTTCGTCAATTTATAGTTCAAATCTTAAAATAAACTTATAATTTTATTCTTTATATTTTTGAATTTTTGTAATAAAATAAATAAATGATCTCAAATTAAAAGAAAACAAAAGATTGGAAGTGTTATCTGAAATTTAAGTAAGCGCCGCAAGAGCCATTGTGGCCTAAATCATGTCTCACAAACAACATTATATTTAAAAAAATATACAACATTTAAAATTAAAATACCGTCAAATGAAGAAAAAAAATGCTTTTAAAGATTTTTCTTTAGTGTAGTGTATAAAAAGAATTTATTAGATTTGATACTATTGATGAAAATGTATATGCCAACAATAGTGATGTAAAAGTTATTGGATAGAGATACGGTGAGTGAAAGAGAGGTATAAAGATGAGAAAAATCATGTCATAATACAAATATTAAAGGGCCACGTATTTGTCATTAGAAAGTTGTAAAGAGGATTCTTACATAAATCAAAGATACTCATCTAGTTGAAAAATGTTGATGTCAAAAAATATGATATGCAAAGTTTATTAGATATATAGATGTAAGGTGACTCAAAGAGAGATATACAGTAAGGATGAGAGAAAAGGTTTTTGCTAGTTTATCTAGAAGAATAATGAATAATTTATCTATTATTTAATAAAAATTAATTATATATAAATTTGTAACTGAAATAAATATTAATTTATAGATATTAGATAAGTTATGTGCAATTTTTCAAACACAAACTAAATTTAATCGAGAAAACAAAACATGTCATGGTAAATGTTATCCTAGCATTGATGCACTATTGAAGTCCTCAATAAAACATTTTTGCTGTGGTCTCCACAGGCGAAGAAGAATATATTGCAGCAGTAAGATGCGTTACACAATGTATTTAAGAAAAGATTATTGAAGTGATGCATCAAAATTCGAAAGTAGAAAACTCACACACACCAGAAGTTTTGAGAGAATATAGTATAAAATTTTGATATGTAAAACTTTTATTTTTCATTCGGTCAAAATATATGGATATTCGATTTTAAAAAATTTGAGAATCAGCATTTTAGAATAAAGTGCATTAATAATTTCAAAATGTAATTAAAAAAAACTATTTTAGACTGAAATTATTTAAATTCACTGACTTTATTAAATTAATCAAAATATTAGAGAAATTATATTCTCTAAATGACCCATAAAAATTTATACATTAAATAAAGAAGAAGCTGTGTTACAGTAAAAATATATTTAAGCCACTAAATAATATTATGATATTAATTATTTTTTTTCTTTTGAAGAGATTAATTGTGAATCATAAAAAGCGAGAGGTTGTCGGAGACGAGAATTTTCATATGTCACGGTCATTAAATCCAAATTTTAAAAAGTTGGTTTGATTTTATTCATTGTTAAATTTATGTGATCTCTGGTGATTGTAAGTTAATTATTAAATAGTTTTTAATATATAAAAAAATTTAAATATTTATTTTGCTTAATTTAATTGAATTTTCTAAATATATTTTTATATTTAATTTAATCTATAAAATTATTAACAGAAATATCTTTGATAATAAAAATTATTAATAAAATACTATATAATATATTTATAATTGTGATAAGTTCAAAATTATATTGATCACGTTTGACACATTGAACAAACTTAAAATATACTATTTAATCATATATAATATTAGAGTTTTATTTGTGTTTATCTGAATATATAGAAACAAATATGTAATGTATTATTGCCTAAACAATCTTAAAAGATATACTTACAGGCGATAGGAGAATAAAGTGATGGGAAAAGCCTTGTGCAATTTGTAGAAGAGTGCGGACAAATGAAATGATGAAGTAAAAAAAGAAAGTGCAATTAGAGAAAGCATCCCTTTAATGGGGCAATGACACAAGAAACAAAATGGTGACATTGCTTATTGGGCAATACAAACTTTTTATTTATCGATGCCCGTGTTATGATGCCTACCTACACAATCTCTAGCAATCAACAGCGACTTATGTTATCTTTTTCCTATGTTTGCTTTTCACTTTACGAGGATTCTAGGTCTGTCTCAACTTTAAACAACTTTTTTTATAACCATTCAAACAATTCATAATGAAATCAAACAAAACAAAAGGAAACCACTCATCACAACGATTTGTCATGACTTGTTCTGTTCTGTGTGCCCTTTTTATTTTCCTACATCATCCACCACCCCTTATACCAATGGAAAATGGGATTCTCTGTTTTCTTTCCCTTCCAACGATTCATTCACTCAAAGTGGGAGACACATACCTCTTACTTTATTGCTTTCTTTGTTTCCCATCTTATCTAACTTTTTTTTTTAATTTGCTTCTTACTTTCTGACGGTAAGTCTATGACATGTCCGTTCAATATTAGGATATGTTTCATGTATATCCCCTTTTCAATCAACATTCCTTCCTATCTTTCTTTTATTTTATATTTTAATAAATAAGATAAAATTGTTAATTTTTTTAAAATTAAATAAATTAAAATATTAATATATTACTTTCTTTAATATATTTAATCAATCTTATTAATTTTAATGCACTTTTATTCTTAACATATTTTATTTAACTTTACTCAGATATATTTAATTATTTACTTATATAATTTAACAATTTTTTTCATTTATTAAACAAATAAATCAACAAGTAAAATTTTATTTTATATGCTAGCATTCCATCATTGATCACATTCTGTCCTACGACATTCTTAAAAAACATATGATTATATAAAAGAATATAAAAAAACTACCTCAATATTAAATCCAAAAGTTCATCAAAATATTGTTTAAAAAACAAAAGTTTAATTTAAACTATTTTTACATATATATCGATCATATTATTGTGATACATTATGTGTTTAACATCCATAAATTTTATTTTATCATATCAGTTATCTTTAAATAATATTTTAAAATCAATGATATCACATAGAGAAATAGTAATTTTGAATGCAAAAAAATAATAATAAATTTTTCAATAAATAAATAAATCAATTGATTTTTAAGTAAAAAATTCTAAATGAAAAAAGCAGAATAATAGATCTCTAATACTATAATAAAGTTATAAATATTAATATTAAATATAAAAGAAAGGAAAACAATAAATTTATATCAATTTAATGAAAAAATAACAATATAATAAATATGATTAATTTATAATATTCAAAATTAAAATAACTTAAATACAATAACTAACTGATATATTAATTTTATATTTTTAATTTGGTAACACTAATGACTAAATATAAATAAAATGCTTTAATTCTTATCACTATTACAAACATCCCCTCTTGCTTTCTTTGTTTCTCATTTTATCTAATTTTTTTTTTATAAATCCATGAAATATCAACTCATTGATAATATTTAGTTTGACTTTATAATTTAAATTTCATTAGAGATATAAAATGTCTTTGATTATAATATTTATTCCTTCTAAAAGTTTTAAATTAACTAATTTAAAATTGATAGGGGATATGAATAACTTTTTTTGTAAGCAGATGATATAAAAATTTGATCATCTTATTTTATCTATCTTCAAAAACTTTTCTATTTAATCTGAAAGTTAATTCTTTTTGTAATCATCTGAAAGTTTATTAAATTCTTCACTTATTTACTATCCGATCAGTAACCGGCTGCAGTTATTCCAACAGTAAGGCCGTTGAGGGCAGTAACTGACTTAATTAGAATTATGAATTATATCCTAATATCAAAAAAACTGTAACTGAGACAATAAATAAGTTAAGTATTAAAGAATTTGTAGTGTTTTTCAGTTAAAAAAAATAAAAATCAAATTATATTTTTTCCTAACACTATCTTCTTCAGATGACTAGAAAGATTAATTGCCGTTTTGTTCTCCCAATTTAACTTGGGATAGTATATAAAAAAAAAGTAGAGAAATGAAGGAGCAAAAAATGAATGATACTAAAAAAGGAAGAAAATGAATTAAAATTTGAATGGTTCATTTGCAATGAATGATATTCATCAAAAAAGTTGAAAATGAATTATAGTAGTAAAAATATAGATCAAGAGAAATTACACGAACAGTAACATTAATTCCAGAAAAACAAACCGGGCAATTCTGTAAGGTGGATCCACAATTGTACATACACACAAATTGCGGCAAGGTACAGCAACAACACTACGGGTCCTCTTATACCACAATTGTGCACATCCTTTCTTCATCACTGCCTCTTCTGTTCGTTCTTCTTCCTCCATTGGATTGGTACGCATTCGAACACTCGATCCGTATATTCCGCATTACCTTTGTTGTTACGGTTATCCTCGCTAACTTGCGCCATTACTTGTTCTATACTGTTCCGTAAGTTATTAACTTCGGCTTCATTCGTCTGCGCCATTTGCTTCCATATTTCAGTTTCCCTTATCAGTTTTCTCGCCCTTTGTTCTAGTATAAAACTTCAGTTTTCTCAATTCTCTGAGCTCTTCGTCTCTTTTCTTTAAGTTCCGTCGCTAAATGACTCTTGAACTGCTGCCATTATCCTTGTGATTGTCTCTTCTTCCCAATTCCAATTGCATTCTCATTTTCTCTCCCTGTCGTTATCATTCAAAAAATAATTAGTTAAAATAGTTGCAAGTTGTTGTAACTCCTTTAAATTTCTTGAGTTTAAAAGAAAGGGGAAGAGATTTTACTTGTTCTATAACGATACGGTCGATCTCCGATTGATACGTTTGGAATTGATGGAGATAGTTTTTGGTCAGCAAAGAGTTGAGATGATAATGGTTGTTGCTGTTGCTTGTTGCTGTTGTGTTGAAGTGGGAGAGTGTTTGGTTGGTCTGTGGAGTTCTGGAACGTTTCTTGGAGAAAGGGATGTTGTAGTTGAGAGCAGTAGCATTTTGTGTTAATTGAATTTGAATAATAGAATTGAGATTGTTTGAAAGGGTGAGAAAGATTGATTTGGCATGGGAATGAGGTTAGGATCATATTCATGTTGTTGGTAGTGTAGAAGAAGTGCTTGGGTTTGATATTTTCTTCTGCGGGAAATTAACAAAGTAGAAAATGTAAAGAGAAAAAAACAGAGAAGGAGAAGGAGAAGGGAAGGAAAGAAAGGAAGGTATGAATTGAATGTGTTTACCTATAGATGGTAAGGTAAAAAAGAAGAGATTATTGTGGGGAGTAGTTTGAACTGCCATGGTCAAAGTTGGTTGGACGCTCTCTCTCTATCTCTCGGGATTTTATGCGTTCTTCTTTCAATTCTTTGCTTGCTCGTTGGATTACGATTAACAACAAAAAGAGTGGTAAAGGGGTCAACGAAGATAAAGAGAAGAAAAGGAGGGATATATTTATATATACATACAATAGACAGAGAGAGAGTGATAATAATAACAAGGCATGCTATTGGGTGGCGAGTACTCGGGAGTCACGAAATGAATGAGTCCCTTTTATTTATGCCTTTATGGCATTGGCTCTCTTTAGAGAGAGAAATGTCAATTTTTTCCATAACGCTATCCTTTTTTCTTTTCCTTCTTTATATACAAATCTAATCTAAACTATACACTTTCATTGCCGGATCTTTGCTAAACAACTAACCGTGGAATTTGTTTTTTTAAGTAAACCGCGACACGTTGTTAAAAATAATATCATTTTATATTTTAATAATTAATTATTAAGTATTAAAAAAAATTGAAAATGCAGTAAATGAATGAATAGAATTATTTGCACGAACGACGCGTGGACATTGTGGTAAACATGGCGATGTGGAAAACGCGCACGTGGAAGAGTGAATTGAGTGGGGTAATGGACGCTAACACGTGTGAGGTACAAAGAGTGGGGACAATAAAGGTTGGCCCGTGAGCGTTGCTCCTTTTTATCTGCCTTGTTGTAACTGATTCGGCCCATTTGGATTTCTGGTACAGTTGTTGAGGTATTGTTGAAAGAAAAAATTACTTATTGTTACTAACAAAACAATAACGAAATGTATAGGTGTTTAATATAATTGTTTTTTTTTAATTAGTTGGACTAATTCAATCAACTATGTTATAGTTAATATTTTAATTTAAAAATTTTAGCTTCGTAATTTATTTATAAAAAAGTTTATCATATTTGTATGTTTTTAAAAAATTAACTTTATTAACGGCTAATTAAGCTTAATTATGACAAGAAACTATGATAATTTCATGATCTGCATCACTCTAAAAATCATAATACATAAGTTTAATTATAATTTTCTATTTATTTTATTTGTATTTGTGTTAAATTGGTCTTCTCTATTTAAAATTTATAATTTTTTATGCTTTTTATTATTTTAAGTAAAATAAGATAATAACGTGAAATATTTTAAACGAAATAATATATGATAAGATGACATAATATAATTAATACTCACAAATTACAATAAAATCCTCTAAAAAGTTTCGTTTCAATTTTTACAAATAATTGTTTTTGTAAATTTTTGTAACTACGAACATATAAATAACTTAATACATTTAGATGATTAATATGTCATGACATCACATATTACATCATTTAAAATATATAAAATTACTATTTATTTTTTTGCTAAAAAGTCTACATGTGAGACAACTTGTCGAATTTTGAAATAGCATGATCAATTTCACGAATATGAAAAATATGGATCAAAACTATCATTAAGTCTAATGTATATATGTTGGAAATAATTTACTTATATCTTTCCTCTCTTGTATATATTTTGGACATACATTTTACTTATATCTCCTCCCTTTATTCAACCAACTTGGATAGCTAGAAAATTTATAGGCAAAATACATTTAGTAGTTCTGTACGAAAATAACATAACAATCTTTTATCTTTTTTTGTAACAATTTAGTCTTTTATATTTATTTTATTGTCAAATCTGTCTTTTAGTTTTATAAATATTTACACCGTGGTGTCATATTTTCAAACCAACAAAATTGAAATCATATTCTCTAGTATAAAAATAAGTGTAAAATTCTCTCAATCTATGTCAGAACCACATATGAAAAAACCACATGAAAATTTAGTATGTTATTCTTATATAAATTAATAATAAAACTCATAGTACCATTTAAAAGTCTATAACTAAAATGATTAAAATTTAGTTATGACTAAAATAGTACAACATTAACTTTATAAACATAAAATACTAACTTGATACAAAAGAGTTAAATATCAATATGATTTTTCATGTAACTTAAAGAACTACACAATATATTTTGTTTAATTTATAACACCATCAGTTTTCACATCAAAATTGTCCAATTGAGTTAGATGAATTATCCAAGAACTTATGAACAATCTTATTAGAAAATTCAACATTTAAATCAATACTCTATTCACCAGTAATAAAATTCTCAACTAATATGATCAAAAATATATTATTAATTTTTATTATTCTACAATAAGTGATTCATTTGCATAAATAAAATTAGCCTAATATATATGATTCTTAATTTTTAATATATATTAATTATTTTTCTATTTGTATAATTTAATTACATATTTTTAAAAATAAAATATCGTTTTTAGAGATGACTATAAATAATCTAGAATGACTATAAGGTAAAGAAAAATAGTAAATTGATGTGTTCTCTATCATCAAATATAACTCGAAATATAATATGTAAAAATATCATCGAATAGACATAATATTAATTAGTGATATAATTAAAAATAATTACTTTATATATAAAAAATTGAAAAATGACACTCATCTTTAAAAAAAAATTCTCTGTTAAACAAATATATTTTATTCAAATGACAATGTTTGCATTACTTTTAATTATAGATTTCTATTTCGTTTTTGTCATCGTGATAATATATATTAATATTGAGAAAATACTATTTAATTAATAATATTTTATATCGGTGAAATGGTCAAATCAATTATTATTTTAGGATTGTATGAAATTCATAATAACAACATATTGGTTGTTTGCCAATGTGTAACTAGCCAAATCCTATATATAGTGTGTTATTTAACAATACTGGAATTTTGTTTTGTAGAAATGTCAAATTGTTGAAAAACGTGTAGATGAATATGAAATGCGTGTAGTACATTGCTGAGCAACCCCCTCCTTGACAGCTCCTAAACCTTGCTGTAGAGGGACGAAGTTTGGTTGCATTTTGCTTTTGCATGTGGGCTTGAAAATTCGTATAAAAATTAAACAAAATGCCAAATGTCTCTGTCGATCCAAATATATGTGTATAACTTTCTGATTCTTTATTAATTATTCTATTCTCGACGTCGAAGGATCACAGACTAACGTAAATACAGCTTTCTAATGCCATTAAAATAGAGTATTCCATTATAGTAGCTAGCTTCCAAAACAACATTAATTTCTAGAACTGTGCCAATTACAAAATTTCCTGAAGAAGCATCAACTGCCACTAATCAACCATTCTTTTTTGTCTGTCTTATTTCATATGCTATTGTGCTAGTGAAGATAAGTTTTATTTTTTTAAAGCCATTTACTATATTCAAAATTTAATATTAATTAATGATTATTTTAAAAAAATCATATTTAATTTACTATTGATGAAAAATGTAAATATAATGTAAATGTTTTCTCTCTTATTATGTTAAATTTATTCATGATGGTAGTAGTACTATAGTGAGACGAAAGCAATTTTATTTTATTAATGTGTCGCGCATTTTTACAAAGAAAAAAAAAAAGAACCTCAAAATCACTAATGAATTTCTGAGTAATTAATTAGGTGATTATCCACCTAATAATCTAAAAGTAAACCTATCAATATTTTAATACAATGTTTGATCAAGATAAACTGATATGACCCATTGTGTCTTATTCATTGAAGCCGCCTCAGTTACACCATAGAGATTACTTTAAATCAAAAGGTAATATGCTATAACAATGCAAAATCATGGTTTAGATACCTAAATCTCATTGCTTTCACATGAATCTAACCTGGCCAAGTAACCTTTTATAATACAATCACAACTAATTAAGCTGCACGTGATGATTTGGATATTTTTTCTTTTGACAAAATTGATATTCATTTTGAATTGTAAAATTTCGATGTGTGTTCTTTTTACCTACAACAAAAAGACAAAGAAACACCATATACGTATTTTAAATTTTATTATGAATTACGAAGGCATCAGTAACTCGTTTATATCATAGATAATTTGATTAGCTGTCTTGCTCCAAATAAGGTGTGATTTAATTAGTCGCGGTCCTTCTTAATTTATGCTTAGTCTTTTAGATATCTGAATGGGAAAAGACACAAAAGACGTACACGGTAGTTGTTCGGTGTAAGTCTGTTTTTAAAATATTAAAATAATTTGCGGTTCATTATTTATTTAGATTGTTCGCTATAAATTGTTAATTCAACCAATCTAATTAATTCACTATAAGAATTTCACACGTTTGCTATTTTTAGCTATGTGGTTTTAGTAGCATATAATTAATTTATCGGCTAGCTACCTCTGCATTAGCCTCTAACAAATTTCCTAGTTAATTTACTAATATTTTACAAAAGCATTTATAATTATATATAAAGGATCAAATATATAAGTTTGAGTTTTATTAAAAATTTATAAATGTGATTTATGATTCTTGAAAAAATTTCGTACTTTTTGCCCTCAAATATTTTTTATTTTAATTATATTTTTAAATTAAGTTTAATATTATTGTATTTATTGATGAATGATTTCTGAAAATCTATTAACATTATATATAAAAATTTGTATCTATAATAAGGACATGTATTAATATCAATTTTAATATTTAAGTAATTATCATCGATTTATAAATTGTATATTTTATTCCTAATTTAATTTTATTTAATGTGAATTAATTATGATAAAATATCAACAATAACAACAAATAATTTTAAATTTTTTACTCTTAAAATTAAAAATATATTGTTTGAATCAAACACCACAATTATATGATCATTTCACTTAAATATATTAAAATCCAATAAATTTTAATGCTGAAATGATAATCAACACTAAAGATGTCACTTGGACCTAGACCTATTAGATACTCCCAAAATGTACACTCAATAAATAAGATAAAACTTGTATTATAGTTACGTGTACAAGTACATGCACAAAGTAATTACCCATAGCAATGAGCAAGGATGAGTAACGTACGAGTATCTTAATACAAATTTCTCAATGCATCCGCATCCATAAAATATTATTTATACTAATATATAAAATATATGTACATAAGTAAAAATATAAGTAATTAAACAATGTTACCAAAAAAATTATATTAAATTACATAACAGTTTGCGATGTTATTACGATTTTACAATTTTAATTAAATAATATTGTAAAAAAATAATTTGGTTATCAGTTAACATGATTTATATTTTTTATTAAGTTTTGGATAATATTCAACTACATTTAATTTGGATGTGTGAAATAGTATTAAAATTTTTTATAATCACTATAACAAATATGATATATTTTTAATTATATTAAGGTTATATAATATTTTTTCTATTTATAAATTGTATTTAACTAAGATATAGGTAATAAATATATTTATGTGTATTAAGTTAGTTAGAGGTTATATTTATGGATAACACAGTTGTTATTAATCTCATATGTATAAGTTTGATTATAGGTAGTTTTTTAAACTAAACGTACAAAGACGAGTATTGTAGTTTTGTATATAGGCCTAATGATTGTCATACTTAAAAACATAATTAGATTCAAATACGAGAGTATTTAAATCTTTAAATAATGTTATATTTTTTTTTTTATATGTTGACTATGTTCACCTGTATTAATTTTATTTAGATGCGTCTGTAATAATGTGGATATTTTTAAACGAACGTGCAAATTTAAGTCCCACTATATTGCAAGAGTTTAGTCTTTTCGCTATATCCAACTCTTGTAGATTATTAAACTGTGTGTCGTGCGTCAACGGAATCAACGTACATTTTAATAAATAATTATTATATTAATATATTATTATCAACTTCAATAAATTTTATTGATATTAAATACATAAATTGATATTAAATAAATTATCTTTTTCTTTTCAAAAAAAACTTTATTATAAAACAATACTTTTAATTTTAAACAAATAAAAAAAATGACTATTGAAAAATTAAATAATTAAATTAGATGAAATCAGAATTTTTAACATAATGTACATGGACATATATAAATTA
>PGWS01005115.1:0-34746 GCA_002896235.1 Cicer reticulatum
AAAACAATTTAAAGTATATAATTTTAATCTTGTACTATTGCTTTCATTTGATGATTAGAGCATCATGTTCACCTTGTAATTTGTTCAAATTTTCTTTTTTGTGCAAAATCTGTTCAAAAATTTGAAGTAATAGTTAAGAAATTATAATTACCAAATAATTAAATAATGAGTTTAGGGTTATTTGATGTGTATTAGAAAACATTATTTATTGTATCATGTATTTGATACACATGATAATAACTATATTTTATTTTGTTATGAATGTAGTCTGTATCTTATTATGATATAATAATAATAAACTTAATATATATTATATTTAAATATAAAATTACAGTTATTTATTATTATTAATTTTTTAAATTAAACTTCTTATATTTTAAATTTCTATAAATTAGAAATACTAAAAATTAAATAACTAATAAACAATTTTAATTTAAAATTATTATTACACTACTAAGATAGAATATTTAATTTAAAAAATATGAGTAACCAAATAATTTTAATTTTTTGTTAAAATGTAAATAAAGATATAATATATATTACATGTACATTGAAAAAATACTTATATAAATTATATTCATTTTAAAATTTTCATTAGTTTTTCTATTTTTATAATTTTAAATATTTAAAGTTTAAAATTTATAAAAAGACAAACTACCTTTTGTAATCAAATCATAAATATTTTTTAATTAATTAAATAAAATATTTATTTAATTTTTAATTCAAAGTTCTTTAATTATTTTTTATATTTTTATAAAAATTATATTTATATTATTTATATTTATGTTATTTCATTTTAGTTTTTAAAAGTAATTGAGTAAATTACTGTTCTTATCCTATTTTTTAAAGTAATTGAGTAAATTACTGTTCTTGTTCTATTATGTTGATTTCGAACTCATTCATATTCAGGGTATAAATTTTAACTAGAAAGACGTAATATGATAGAGTTTTAGATTCATTTATTATATCATATTGATTTGTCAAATACTAAATTCAGACATGATATAAAAATTTATTCATACTTTATTAATTAAACGAACTCTTAATAATATAAAATTTAAATTTAATACCATTAATTTATCGGTCTTTATGTGTTAAATAATATATGTTTAAAATTATCAGATTTATTCAACTCTATCTGGTTTCAATGTAAATATTTATACATCATTATCACATTAATATCATTAAACACTTTATTAATTAATTTAATAAATATCTCCACAAATATTATAAAAAGCATATAAAATATATTATAATAGTCAAATTCATACCTTTAAAAATATGAGAATCCTAATTAAAATTTAAAAGTTTACGTTCAATTTCTCATTGTAATTTGGAAATATATAATTATAAATTTTGATTTGTTTAAAAGAATATGTGATGACTAATTAACGACTGTGGATGCGTATGTTTTAAATTTGCATGCAGAGAAAAAGGTGGTGGTCTCCTATCTCTGCACCTGCCATCCCTGTCTTCCTACCACGTGTCGAAAACAACCACACAATGAAATGAATGAATGAGAGTGAAGTGAATATCTTGACCCACAATTGTAATTTAGCCATACACTTGAGGCTGAAAACATGATATCACATATCACAGAGAGCATACGCTAAGATGCTGGTGTCTTGAAGTTTTGTGAAACTTATTATTTCACATTTTTATCCTACACATCAGTCAGCGTAAGTAAACACTCTAATCTCCCTCTTCTTCTTCTTCTTCTCTTATGTTTTATATCCCATTTCAAACAAATTTTGTACTCTATAAACTGTTGATTAGCCATATCTTGTAAATTTGTATTGGACATGCATGATACATAGTGAAAGCTTCCTTAATGTCAAATCTTTCAATGTGAGTTTTTTATATATAGAATAAGATGCGTATTTGGAAGAATAGAGAAGATGAAGAGTTGATACAACTAGTAATTGCCTAATATGGTAGTATGCCAAATGAACTGTGTGGTTCAATGAGTGGACTCCTAGTGGGAAACGAGAATATTAGCCGGTTGGTGTTTGTAGCCACTTCTGTTCTCCTTGGTCTTCCAGCTTTGTTAGTTGCTTCTGCTGCTAGTGGTCTTGCTGTTTCTATCCTTGTGCTGTCTTTTATGTTAGCCAACTTGCACTCAGAATTTAATGAGTAAGCTGCTTCCTAAGCCTCGCTCATCGCAGAACAGGGTCCCCTGCTACTTGAACATGTGTGTTCTTAAGCCAACTATATCTGATTGCATTACACATGTAAAGGTGAGCAATTGAAAAGACGAAAAGAATGGTTGGTGTAATTGCAGCGATAATATGATATTTATCATTGATTATGGAAAAGGGGCTTTGAAAGAGGAGAGGAGGCTCTCGAGCCGATGTTACTTCTCAAGTGATGTTCACAATATCATCCCGTCCATACATGGTTCTGAGATATAAGGAGCTACTCGATTTATTTATCTGAGGACGTATAAGAGGAGATGATAACTTTTACCATCTAAAGGGTCGATATACATGGTGGGAACTGGAAACAAGTACTCGTGGAAAAGCGATCGATGTGGAGTCAACAAGTTTTGATGAGAGTGAAGAATTTCAAGCACCTTTTGATTTGGTCTGTCACAGACATATTTCAATATTGTTTCAGTAGGAATCTCGGAACATGAGGATCATTAGAGGTGATATAGAGGAATTAAAGAGATGCGGAAAGCAAACAAAGGGGGTTATTAGAAAAAATAGAGCAATGAAGGTAGAATCTAATTGATAGTGCAGCAAGAGGGATATGGAAAAGGAGTTCAAAAGATCATTAGGTTCCAGTCTGTTGAAAATACTGGAAGTAGGGAGAGGAAGAGACAACCAGAATTTGGGAAATGGCCAGATTGAAATAAGGAACCAACAAGATTTCACTGTAGGAGATATGTTCGGACAAGATGGCACGTTCGACTCTCTCTATAGTTCAAAAATGATCGAATTAATTAGACATTGTTTTCAACGAGGTGGAGAATCAAGTGAAAATGCAAGAGGTGTGTTAGAGTTAGAGGTTAATAGTTCAATGTACTCGCAGAAGCCAATCGATGAAACTTCTGAATCTGAAACTGCTAATGAAATAGGTTTCCAATATGGAATACTGGTTTCAGATGAACTGATCTGGAGATTTGCTGACCGGAAATGCAGCTTCTTAATACTTTCGGAGTACCGACGGACTTTGTCTGAGGTTAACGATGAAAAAAAAGATACACATGAATTTTGCTTGAGAACCGAGGCCTACTACATACAGAAGAGCGCGTATTGCGACTATAACGTATCTGATGTGAATCAAGGAAATTTCCATTTTGCACGAGATAATCAAATAGAATCGGCTCATCAGTGCAGCGCAGTAGAATTGCTTATGAAGTGAGCTCTTCACTTGAGTGCGATATACAAAATCCATCCGGATCTTGCGCACCTCTTCCCCCATACACGTTGATTCTGCTACGAAGTAGCCTATAATGCACATATCTATATGCTGCTTAGGTTCCTTTTTGAATTTCATTTTACTGCACTCTCAAGAGACGATACCACATATACTTCTTTCTGTTTTAGGCTTGCAAATTCATCTGTAATTAATAATATTCTTTCTTGCATAATCTTCAAATGTTACGCATGTGGTATGCATACAGAGATTCGATCTGGTAGGTCCTTCTTTTGTTTCGTCCCTAGAACTGGAATCTAGGACATCTGAATGTTCCTCTGAAAAAAACATTGTTTGCCCTTCTGAAGAGGTAAAGGCCTAATTTGAGTGTATTTTCAGATTGTCTTCTTGTTACTTGACGATGAATATATATACATTATTAGGGACTTAATGATAGTTATTTTTATTTAAGAACTAGTAGTTCAATTGGACTTGTCTTGGAATTCTGAATAGTTGCTTATGGACTTTAACTTTGCTTTCTGATGTTTGTCGTATTCCATGTGGAATAAGTCACACCTAGTGTGGACCATCAAATATCAAACATAATTCAGCTAAAGTAACTAGTAAATAATATGAAACTAGAGCATGATAGACACTCAAGATGTCTTAGTGCATTCAAAGCACTTACAAATACAACATAACATGTATAACACCCACACTGCAGATTAAATGTGTTTCTGGTGTTAGACACCGACACGTGTAGTCGCATTTAATCACTTTAATTTTTATACGTGCTTGCTGAAGTTTATGTGTGAGTGTTGTGTCTGCGACAATGCTTCATATAAGATCATGATTATCATGACTTTGTCCTTTGAATTCACTTATCTGAACATTATCATGTGAAATAGGACACATATTTATTTTCATAATCATACTATTTACTCTAGCTTTTGCAGGTTTCATTCAACGAAGAGAACATATGGAAACAAATTAATGTCATCCGGAAGATAATAGGATATGAAGCTACAAACCAAACATCATGTGCAGATGAATTGAAGGCTCTCTACATCTTCACTGGAGTTGAACCTCCCACTTTTCTCAAAGAGAACCCCTTCGACCCTGCAGAAATCAATGAAAAGCTCCACTTTCTCATGTCATTGTGGAATTAAACGGATGCGCCTTAGAGTGATAGTATGTGACCATCGTATATTGTTTCCTAATTTAATATAAGCTTCGATTATGTTTTCTTTTTAAACTAAGTCTCAGGGTTGTCTTTATGTTCAGCAAATAATGCAGAGTCGCAGATTTATGCGATGGGGACTAGCTTTTCATTTTATTTGTGAATCAGTACTCATTGTGAGTTGATGCTAGCAGTTCCATGGTTTTAAGATTGTGGTTTCATGGTTTTGAATTGCGGTTGAAGTTAATATTGATGACATTTATATTGTGGTAAACTATAGTCGAAATTACACTTGTAATACCGTCACCGTCATATAGAGACTTTAAAATCCTTTATATTGAGGCTGAATTAAGGTCAATTCGAAAATTCTACATACAAAAAAATACTATCCGTATCTGAGAAAAAGTGTTAGAGTAAATATACAACTAGTTTAACTAAAAGCATGATTAGTTAATGTTATTATGTGTGGGTAATCATATGGGTTTAGTCATCTTCAGTCTCTAGTTAGATGGTTGTTGTGTAGATGGGCCAATTAGCTTAGACAGTGATTCATTTTTTGGTGAGTGCTTATGAATTATGCCTCTATAGTAAAGGATACTGGGTTATAATAAGATGCCAATCTTAGTGGGAAAAAACTTAGGTGGATCGTATGATTTCTTAACATAGAAATCCCTCTTTGTGGTTATAATAAATTGTTTGAAAACTTATAAATTAATAAATTAAGTTTTATTCATCTAATTGGATCTTTAGTAAGCCTAGTTTCAACGTTTTTTACGTAGTTAATAGTAAAATATTGTTAGGTATTGCAAAAATTTTAAAGTCAAGATCATATTTTATATTCAATAAAATCATCGACATATTTTATTTTTTTTAATGATCACAAAACTTACTTTTTTGTTTTTTTAGACATTGCAAATGTGTTATCTGCTTTTATTTTCATTAGTCAAATCAATTTCTCTTTTACTATAAGTATTTTGAAGGAGGTGACTTTAGTAAGGCCTCTCTTGAGCCGATGCTGAGTATATATTATATTTTTGATGGTGTTAGAATATTCATGGTACTATTTTCTTAATACTGTTCTCTTTGATATTCACAAAAATAGAAAACTGGTTTTGGCCGGCTTGTTTAAATCGAAAGCTAACATGTTCTTGTTTTATTCAACGATTAATATTAATATTGTAATAACTTTGGAAGCGGCGCCCAACTCATCGTAAAATGAAATTACTTTTTTAATTTTTCTTGTTACTATACGATTATGCTTACACTTGTTTTAATAACATATGTAACGATGTCAAAAATATAAGTATTTTATTGAAAAAAAGATGTTTTGAATTTTTAAAAATTAAATAACAAATTTAAAATAAAATTTTTATTTTCAAATCATAAATGTTGTTTTAGACTCAATGTAATATTCCCTTCTAATATATAAGGAACTCAATAGAAATATATATAATTATTATAACGACTCAATGCAACAACACTAAATTATTTAAATTTTGATAATTTTCCTGAAAGTGTAGTTAAAAATCGGGTCAGCTTAAATTCTTTTTTATTTCATTTATATATACGTTATAGGTCAATCCAATAAATTTAAATTAATTAGAGACAAATAAAATTTTAACTGATTTTGAGATACATTGTTTTTATTATATTATATTTAAAAATTCCAAAATAGTTTATGCTTAAATGCACATTTTTTTTTATTGGCAAGTTTATATTTATATACATAATTTTTTAATGAAAGATACATACGTCAAATATGTAAGAAAAAGGGTATATATGTATTGTAAATTAATTTTAATACTAATAATAAAATCAAATATAATTAAAAAATAAATTATAACAGACTTATGTGAGAGTGGTGCATGATTATGAAATGATCCATATACAAAATAATTTTACATTTTTCAATATTCATCTATCTTAAATAATAATTAATAATTATATAATTTAATATAGAGTTAAAATAAATATACTCCCCTAATTATTTTTTTATAAAAAAATAAAATTTTATTAATAAAAACAGTCACATTTTAAGGATAAGCAAAAGTTTAAACCAGATCTATATAAGAGAACTTTGTCAGTGAACACACTTTTTTCCCCTGTAATTGTCCATCAGCCGCGTGGAAATACAGCCTATAATGAATTAAGATTAAAGTAAAATAATTTTAAAAGGATTTAACTTTTATAAAACATCTACTTAACTCTATTTTATTAACTTACATTAAATATCTTACACAAACCTCATACAATTTCAATATAATTATAAATTATAACAATAATTTTTATATTTAATTTAAATCATTCTATTTAATTTATTTCCAAACACTTTTTCTATGCATTGTAATATGAACTGTTCTTTAATTAAATAATCTTTTAAAAATTCCTTTTTTATATTTAAAATAATGGTGATATATTTAGAGCTTATGAAGTCTAAGCCATAAGTGTCGAATCTGGCTTATTTACACCCTTATCCATCATGGATATAAATAAAGTCGGTAAGAGTTTCATCTTCACCTAACATAATACTTTCTTTGAAGTACGGAGGCTACTATAATACTAACAAAATTCTAATATTAAAAGTTAAAAAATAGTAACGGTTTCATTAAAAAAAAATTAGTAACGGTTACTTGTAGTTCAGATCTAAAATATATTATTTGATCCTACTTGAACTTATTTATGCCAATTAGCAATTAGTTTCCTTTTTTTTTTTCCAAGATAGCTTACAATTTTTGTTTAAATAATAATTTTGTAATTGTTCAAAATCCTTAAAAAAATGTCTAAAATTTGAATTGTTGATAAAAAAAACTTACGTGTTCCTAATAGAGATTTTATCAACTAGTAAATATTTTACAATTTATTTTGTCTTACCCTTTTGATTCTCAAAAGAAAAATTGTCTCAGTAATTCAGAATTTAACCGTAAATAAATAAAATTATTAATTATTAATTTTTAATTAGAATTTAAATTTGGAGTTCTAAAAATCATTTATTCATCAAAATTATCCATTATTTGAAATTTAATACTTTACATTTATCAACTAATAAAAAGAATCTTCTTAGAAAAACAAAAAACAGCCAATGCCATTATAAGTATATATATATATATAATATATATATAGTATATATATATATATATATATTATATATATATAATATTATCACTAACCTGCTTAAATTTCAAAGGCAAAAATAACCATTCTTGTTTAACTTCTTAATGGAAGCTAACTTTATGGTTTCTGTTCCATTGATGTTGCTAAATATTATTACTCCTTTTGTTTTACTTTCTCTCCATGCTAAAGCTGAAAGTTCCACCTATATAGTCCACATGGACAAATCCCTCATGCCTCAAGTCTTCACAACCCATCAAAATTGGTATGAATCAACTCTTCAATCCGCAAATTCAGAAGTTGACCAATCAAAAAAATTATTGTACACTTACAATCATGCCATGCATGGATTCAGTGCAGTACCATCATCATCGACTTAAACATCCCTTAAAAAATCTCATGGTTTTTGTCTCAGCAAAAATAACCCTGACAGACAGCCACAATAGACACAACACATTACTTTGAGTTTCTTTCATTAGACCCTTCAAAAGGGTTATGGAATGCATCAATTTTAGGGTGAAGGTGTTATTGTTGGTGTTATTGACACAGGTGTTTGGCCTGAAAGTGAAAGCTTTTAAAGACATTGGAATGAAAAAAACATCAACAAAATGGAAAGGAACATGTGAAACAGGAAAGCCTTCAACACTTCAATGTGTAACTTGAAATTAATTGGAGCTAGATATTTCAACAAAGGTGTAATTTGCTTCAAAAAAACCAAATGTGAAAAATAGCATGAATTCAGACTAGAGACACACAAGGACATGGTAGTCACACATCATCAACTGTTGCTGGAAACTATGTTTAAAGATGCATCTTTTTTTGGTTATGCAAAAGTGTTGCACAGAGGATTGCACCAAGAGCTAGAATTTCAATGTATAAAGTTCTTCTGGGATGAGGGTCGTCAAGCTTCTGATGTTTCTTGCAGGAATGGAACAAGCTATTGATATGGTGTTGATGTTATTTCAATCTCTTTGGGATTTGATATGGGTTCCACTTTATGAGGATCCAGTTGCAATAGCTTCTTTTGCAGCTATGGAAAAGGTGTTGTTGTTTTCATCTTCTGCTGGAAATGAGGTTCAAACTTGTACTTTGCACCTAATTGGATCCCTCTGGCTTTTAACTGGTTGCAGCAGGTAGTATTACAAATCCTGATAGAAACATAAGAGTAGAGAAAATATACGAAAATCGAATATATGATATTACTGGACTTTTCATCTCATAGGTACATATTGACCGTACTACTTTAGTACGTTTGGTACTTGGAAATGGCGAAATTTATTGATTGGGTTGGATTGTTTCCTGCTACTAAATGCTATAGTTCAAACATCTTCAACTTGTTTCTACAACAAAACTCTATCACCATGCAAACTCATTAATCTTTAAGCGAAGCTGCCACCGAGGGATATTATATGTGATTCATTAGAATCAGTCTCAGTTATTCACCAAATTCAAATGTTGTTACTTCTGCAAGTGTTGTTGGCGCTGTGTTTATCTCAGAAGATCCAATACTATATTGAAACTTGGAAGAGTTTTCTCACCAAGTATTGTAATTAGTCCAAAACACAAAAAATCACTTATTCACTACATAAAAAGTGTTGAATTTCCAATTGCTAGCATCAATTTTCAACAAACATTTGTTGGAATCAAACCAGCACCTTCGGCTGCATATTACACTTCAAGAGGTCCTTCCAAAAGTTATCCAAAAATCTTAAAGCCTGATGTAATGGCACCAGGCTCTAATGTTCTAGCGGCTTATGTTCCAACTCTATCGTCAGCTAGAATTGGAACAAACATTTTTTTATCAAATGGTTACAATATTTTATCGGGAACATCAATGTCATGTCCACACGCGTCAGGTGTTGCCGCTTTGTTGAAAGCGGCACATCCTGAATGGAGTGCAGCTGCTATAAGATCAGCAATAATTACCACTGCTAATCCAAATGATAATACAAATAATCCAATTATGGATAATGGTAATTTATCACAATTTGCTTCACCACTTGCTATGGGAGCTGGTGAGATTGATCCTAATAAAGCATTGGATCCTGGTTTCATATATGATGCTACACCACAAGATTATGTTAATCTTCTTTGTGATTTTGGTTATACACATAAACAAATTTTGACAATTACTAGATCAAAGGTTTATAACTGTGATAACCCTTCATCTGATCTTAATTATCCTTCTTTTATTGTTTTGTATGGTAACAAAAAAAGAACAAAAGTGCAAAAGTTTTTGAGGAGTGTGACTAATGTTGGAGATGGTGGTGCTAGTTATAAAGTCAAGGTGACAAAACCAAAAGGGTGTGTTGTTACTGTGTTACCTGAGAAATTAACATTTAATTATAAGAATGAGAAGTTGAGTTATACTGTTGAAATAAAGTATAAACGGAATAAGAAGGAATTAAATGTGTCATTTGGGGACATTGTTTGGATTGAAGAGGGTGGTGCACGTACTGTTAGGAGTCCTATTGTTGTGGCATCAAATGATATTGTTTGACTGTTGAAGTTTGAGGTTTCTTCTTTTCACCATCACTATTCACTTGTTCCCCTTCTTTTTAGACTGAAAAAATAACTATTATCTCCCTCCCTTAATAATTGATTTACTTTCAAAGAAAAAGTGTCATAAAATAATTGACAATTTCAATTATAAATGTATTTTTTTTCCATTGTATCTTTTAATTTTTTTTCAATTCAATATTGATATGCTTCAATAGTTAACAAGGTTAATTTGATAAAAGTGTTGTTTTTTCTTTCTTTTATATATTTTTCTTATGTCAAAATATCAAATAACTCAATTATTTTTAACGAATTGAGTAATAAATCTGGCGGTTCTCGGATTCAAATTAATTATTCATTAATGAGTGACAAAAACTTTTTGGTAATCAACTGAATTAATTTGGTTGTTTTTGTGCCAAGCGAAACATGGGGTCTACCACATGATTCTTCCGTTTCTTTGGTTTATTTAAGGAAACGGTAGATGGTCTCATCTAGGGAGAGCACTATGTTAATAGTTATAGTAATAGTTTAACGTTAATCCTTCAATTTGTATAACACCTGAGTGTGAAATTTCTTACACTTTTGTCCAATAGATTAGCCCAGTGTTTTTATTTTTTCAGAAAGAGATTAGTTTGTGTGTAAGTTTTTTTATAACTAAGTGGTTTATTAAAATCAAACATTTCATGGCGTTCTACAAAAAGTCGAACATTTATGAGTCTCATATAAACATAATTAATTAGCTTTGTAATTTTAATACACTACTAATACATATCGACTAAATCTACAATTATATTGATAATGCTATAGGGGATAAAAACACAACTATTAACATTGCTCTGCCCACAAAAACCTTCTATTAAAATAGACGAGTGTATAGATATTCTTCCAGGGACAAATACCATTCTCAAGATTTTTTTTTTCAGTATATTTTTTAAAATACAAATATCTATTTAAACGATTAACTTTTTCTAACAAATATTTGTTTATATATATTGACTACAGATTCAACTCAAAATCTTATACCTTATTCCTGAAATTTCATGTTATGCGTGGCATAGTTGACACATAATTATGTGTTGGAAAGCAAAATCATCTTTCATAAACAAATGAAACTCTATTTCCTTGATAACTATTAAAAATAAATAAATTAGAACAGAAATTTGGATAGTAAAACATGAAATTCACCTCTTTGATCACTAAAAATTTGATGATATAATTTCATTTGTTTTTTCCTCTCTAATTCTGGTCACTAATCTTATAATTTTCCTCTCTAATTAAACAAAACTAACTAATTAAACAATACTACATGCTATGTCTTCAGCAACAACAACAAAAATGCATGGAAATTCAACCATAATATAAACAAATGTCTGACTAAAAAAAATCTCTTGACGAAAAATCTGTTACAATATCAGACGGTGTTAGTTTTTTACCACTTTCTTTTTTCTTCTACGAACATTGATTCTTGGTGTTAGGAAGATTATTCTAATTAAGTTGAAAATATCAAACTACCTTAACGAGTATTTATATTTCATAAATTGCCGACAGCATATTTAGAAGGGGGTGATTAAGTAATTACTCTTGTTACAATTGAATCTTGGCATGCTTTAGACACAAAACACATTGTATCTAACGCCAAAAATATGTAACCAAATTTGAAGCTTTTATTTCCATTAGAGACAAGTTCATATTGAGTCCCGATACAATCCATAAACCAAATAAAGATCATTAATAAAGAGGATGTGTTTATTCAGCTCCTCAAGTTTACTCGATGACTTATATTACCAGATTCTAACTTTTACTTATTTTTTCCATATTTACCCAACTTTTACTTATTTTTCCATTATTTACCCAAAAAAAATGGTCAAGAAAAACAATTTTTATAAAGACTTAGTTGATAGTGTTGAACATTTATCAACAAAAGTGATTTAAGAATAACTAAAATTACATAATTATTACACAATTTTATCCGATCACAATTAAAATTAAAAAATTAACATAAAAATGACGTCGTCATGTTTAAAAAATTAAAATATATTCAAAATTGTGGTATAATAGAAAAGCTTATCCTTCCTTCCTAGTCTTCAAGGAAGATAACCACTTTATAATATTTCCGGAAAAAAATCTACCGTTTCCTTTGTATAGTTCCTTCTGCTTTTAGCATCGATCCTAAGTTTGTCATTGGAATACTGCTCATTATTACTATCTGCAAAACTATTCCTCACATGTCTAGTTCTAACAGGATTTCAACAACTCCTAACTATGTATCTGTTTATTTATGTAGATAAACATCATGATTTTTGTAAAAGAACCAGAGTAACCTGAAAAATGAAGATTTATGCATGCTCTGTCTGTTAGTAAAAGTTGATGAATTTCAGCTAGTCTTGTGACTAGATAAATGATCACCTCAACCTCATGAGCATTTTCATCATGACATAATAATCATCTAATTGATCAATTTTAGCCTTTAAATAGCACCATATGTATCTGGTGTGATAAGGATTTCACATAAGGCTTCACTCATTAGGCGCATTCAAATCAAACCAAAATGTAAATGTTGAATATATTTCGTGCCAATTGAAGAAATGAGTACTTGAATCATTGTGCACAAAATTATTGAAAAAAATATTTAAATAAAATAAACATGAGTGGCAATAAGACAAAAACACAAGAAGAGCACTCCCAATTCCTTTTTGATTGGGGTGACATTCCTGAACAGAGATAGATGCCTGCATATTGCAAGAAACATAATCTTATAGTAAGTAATTGATTTAGGCATGATTTAGACTTAGGCCTTCATTCGATTCCTTGAACCAAAGAAGGCCACCCTTCCATCACAGCCTTTGACTTCGTTAACCCCAATCTCCACCTCCTTATCATCTCCTCCTTGATTGAAGAACTCTCCATTCTATCTCCAACCACCATCTTCTCTCTCCTTGGGATACTTGTGCTGCAAATCATCAACATTTTCTGTGGGTACTACTGGCACTTCCTCAGAACGAGTTCGATTGAATAACCCGATACGGCACGTCGAGGAACAATCTGGTATCTTAGCCTTCGTCCTCTTTCTGCATCCAAGATACATCTTCGCGGGTAGTTCACATCCAGCAATTGCAATGGAAGCTCTACTGGCTGATATTCAAAACCCATAGGATCCATTAGCACCACTCGGCTTAAATACAAGGTATGCTCCGTACAAAGTGTTTGGGGATGTATGCTAGTGTTGATCCAACCCGTATTTCAAACCAACCACACTAACCAGTTCAGCCACCCTCAGAAATACCTGCATAACAAAATATTAAATTATTATAGGTCAATTTAGTATCACAAGGAAGACCTAATCTAGTATTAATACTGAATAACTAATTTACCTCGCATCTGGAACACAAATCCACCTCCAATAACCTCGGAGTGTCTCCCCATACAATAACAGACTCCTCGCTGATAACATGTACCATTTCTTCCCATTTATTTTATCCAGTTGGAAGCTCTGTTTCCACATTATTTCAAACATCTATGTTACTAATCTAATTTCATTCGTAAATCAGGGGAAAATGTAACCGATAAATAAAATTCAAAATAAGTCAACACATCAAAAATTGAAAAATGAAAGAGGGAGTGGAAATTACTTTTTTACCATCCTCTATGAGGAGAGGTTTGTGACGGAGATTGAGATAATAAATATCTTTTCTTGGAAAGGAGAGAAAATGAAATTATGTATGTCGGTAGAAGATTGAGAATAATAGAATGATAATCAGATGGCAAAAACTTATCCCAACAGCATCAGATTCAGCGGCGGATCTGAAAGTCCATGAAACCAAAGAGAGTCTTCCAAACATCTCGAGGAGATGTAAACGGACAGAATATTGCTATACAACCTTCAGGTAGATTGTTAAAATCAGCACCATCTTCAGCAATTACAACCATAATATAAATATTAATTAATTTGTGTATGTGTGTGTGGCTTCGGTTTGTGATGTGTGTTTTTTATAGGAAGCGGTTGAAATGAATAGGGAAGCTTAGCGGTTAAGTCTGGGAGAGTCGTATATGGTATCGTGCATATTTGCCACACAATCTGGACGATAAAAGTTATTTAAAAAGGGTATTTATGCGATGGATCTTTATCTTTATCTTTTTTATTATTTATTAATCGTCACATCTCACATGCTGTACTGTCGTGTCATTCAACCCTACTTGTTGGATCTTCCTTCACCTCTCCACCGAATTAGAAATTGCTCGACTTCTGCCTCTACATACTTGGATTATTCCTTTTTCATCTTTTTCTATCAGACTTTTATGGAAATTCACTCACCGAGTTCGATAGCATTTATTTACTCTTCTCTATCGTCCAATCAATAAATTAAGGTGCGGGATTTGGTTATACTTTAAAAGACATTATAAATTTTTATAAATTATTTCTATGTCATTTTATGAACATATCTATTGAAGAAATTACTATTTAATTTAAATATTTTAAAATTTATTTAAAATTTCTCTAATTAATTTTTTTAAAAATTTTTATTAAATTATTTATGTTTTTTATTTATCTACAATCAAAAACTTTTAAAATTATACGAATATTATATGAGAATATTAAAGAATTTTAATTTTAATCTTATTGATTGAATAATTTAGATTATCAATATAATATTGATCTAAAAGAAAGATAATAATAATAACCATAAAAAAAAATAATAATTATTTTTGTGTAACTTAAAAAATAAAAGATGTATATATTCTTAATGATATTATTGAATAGCAACATGGTTTTAACTATACTATATTAACACTGTCTCTTGACTAAATTTATATTATTTTTATTAAATTTATATGAGGCTTAAACAATTTAGTGAAATTAGTATGAATTTCAATCAACACAGGAAAATGTGTTGAAATGTGTACATTAAAAAATGTGTTTTTAACACTGTAATTCGATTTTGGATAAGGGGTGAAGAGTAGCATACTAATAGGGTAGCTTACCCATTTTTTTTTTAATAAGTTGGTATTTTTTATTTTTTATTTTGTATATTTAACTACTCTAAATAAGTCTATTGATAAAATTAATAAGGACAAGATAGTTAAAAATTTATTAGATGATTGATAATTTTAATTTTTATTTATTTTGAATACTATTCAATAACTATAAAGAGAGTTTTATGAGCATTGAAAATTGTAAAACTAAAACTCATAAATAAAATAGGTGATTGGTTTTTCTTGCAAATAAAATTTATATAAAAAATATATTGTTATCTTTTATACATAATTAAATACAGGTATTGAACTATTTAAAACGTTCTTGAACTCAATTTGTTTAGTTATTATTTTCAGTTGTTATTTATTTTATATTGCATTAATTTACATTGTATTTAAATGAAAACTATTGTGATTTTAGTTTTTTCTAGTTTCGCCCCTGTTTCGGATTAACGGCGAAAATGGTTCACCACCCGAAACTATCCGCAATTTCAACTGCAGACAATTTGGATCACTTACTCACCATATAAATGAAAATAAATTAAATAAAATTACTATTGTTTTGTCTTTTCCTATGGAAAAATGGGCTAAGCCCCAACCGTAAAAAACAACGAAACAATAGTCTAACTCTTTGGTATAAATAACAACACTCTTATTTATAACATGGTAAAGGAGGTAAAAGAAATAACTGCATCAATTTTTTTTTATCTTGATGTGTCGTATAAAGATCAAATTTAGCTCACAAAAAATATGGTAGAGGAATAATAATCTAACTAATTCAAGATATCTTACATATGATGAACTATTAACGAATAGGAATGTCTAACTATGCATCCATCAAAATCAGATTCGTAGCAATTATAGAATCAAACTTTATGGCAATAGATGTAAATCAATTATCAAAACCAACTTCAACCTCTTACAAATAGCCCACACTTTTGTTATAGGAATGGAACAAACACCTAGAGATGTTGTATAATCAAATATAAAATTTCTAAATTGATCACAAGCACCAGCGTCATAGTTGGTGATTACACCATCTCTATTTAGCTTTTAACGACCATCAGCAAAAAAATATAAAACGATGGAAAACATCTCATTGTCAACAGAGACGTAGTAGCAAGTCAAAAAGTCAAGACCAAGGATTGAATAATGGCCGTCTTCTTGTAATTAATTCTCATGATTAAAGTTTTAACTGGCGCAGTATAGTTGTTGAACACCAAATCATTATGAACCATTCACAAGCAATTCATATCAACCACAAATGTAATCAATCGGTTGACCTCCAAAAATCAACAAGAACTTGAGATCAAAAAGTCTTTGTCACACATCTTTATTACTAGAGTCGTCTATGAAAACCTAAATAACATTTCATTAATACATAAACATGTGACATACTTACCTAAATCATCTAACGATGAACACAATTATCATTGATAAGGAGACAATTACGAACAACCTTCCTGAACAAAACTACAAGTGTTTGCAACTCCAGCCAATGTCTGATCAAGTGATAGAGCTCATTAGAAAACGACCTATCAACACTTCTCGAAATAGCATTAGTTGTGCTAAAAGAGAAACAACCATTAGACTCACCACACCAAATAAAAGAATCAGACACATTGATATCACTCGAGAGAGGCAATGCGAGAATATGATTGACAACATCAATAGAGACATCATACTGAACTATTTTTTTTGTCATACCACATATTTTCAATTATTCATATAAAAGTAAAAGTGGAGTGATGTAGCAAAACAAAGAATAATCACAGTATTTACCACCAATCTTATATTTTAGTTTAGTACCCATATTTTTTTTTAAAATCATACCAGAAATCGCAATTTCTTATAATTTTCAGTGACTTAAATTTTAGTTCTAGTAGTGTATTAAGGCATTGGATCTATTTTAAATAAACATTTGCTACTCACGCACAAGCCATAACTTATCTTCCATTCTCACTCCCTTCACTTGAAGAGAATGGACTCCAGGGTGAAAGATATTTAATATCGTCAATCAAATGTCAAGTACCTGGCCTTCATAGTTGAATTGAGGGGAAGCAAATTCATATTGTATTATTACAATATATAGTTGAAACGTCCAAAAACATTTATCCCATTATATACTGAACTACGATAATATAATTATGATAAGCAATATAATTTGTGCATAAAATTTTCCGAAGAGACAGTTTGGAACAAGATTTAGGAAACATGGTATGTAAAAAAGTTGAGACTTCAAATCTTCAAGCACAAGACCCCTGCATAGTTCAGTAAATGTTGCTTAATAGTCTTCCTTAGGCCTAACTTCTATTCCTTCAACAAATAAACCTCTCTTCCACTGACCACCATTTATCTCGCAAACACTCATCTTGACTTCTTCATCTTCGACGCCTGAATTGAAGAACTCTCCCATCTCAATCTCCAACCACCCATCCCTTCTCACACTAGGACGTTGCAGTCCTGACCTACTCTTCTGTTGATGTTGCGCTGCGCCGCTGCTGAAACTACCTCTCACATTTGGATCCAAAACAAACAAGTTTAGTGCGACTATGGGCCACCTTCGACACCAACTGATAACTCCACAGTGATAGTGTTCAAATCCCGAGCATCAATCATCTTGAACAACAAGATACACAGCATTACAAGTATTTTGGACAAGCAAGGGTGGTTTACCATCCCACGAATTTCAAGCAACACACCTGATGAAGCGCAGCAACTTCAGGAACCTGTCCAAAATTTGTGCACAGAAGTTGCAAAGATTAAGAATACAGAAAGTGAGGAAAAAAGTGGGAAAGTGATTCATAACACACATGTGTAAATACAACAACAGTGCAGACTCATCAACTAAAATTTGGAAGCTGTAACCACGGTATAACTAAATTAACAGATTAACTTAATTCTAACACAGAAATGTAGCCTTTTTTCGCTTTTTCAGAGCAGTAATAATGCAGGAATGCTGCTTTCAGGGAATTATGTCACGATTATGAAAAAGCATCGCATGACATAAGAAGCTAATAACTCAGAGTTATAGTTGGTTGGGAGACTATGATACAGAAGCTAATGTCGTTATTTGTTCCTAAAACGGGAGGGAACTGTGTTGATAAGGAGAGTAGCAGCAGATAAGCAATCATTTAAACTAGAAGATGGGTGCCCAAAGACTGAGACAGTAAACATTTTGCCACATTCAGGAGATGTTGGTTTTTTATTCTCAACAGACTTGTAATTGTATTGCCAGTCTCTCACTCAACACAGAAAATTGATATGAAGTTTCACTTAGTTGCAAGGAAATCAGTTAAAGCCAATTCTTTGACATTGTAAGATTTGAAAGACAGAATTGGAGGAAATTAATCTAGCCAGCATAGTCAATGTTGTCAAGAACATGTGTAGCAATACCAAGGCTTAAAATCATAAGCTGGTGTCTTTAGTTAGACAGTAACAAACAAATTGGCAGAGATTTAAAAATTTGGTAAATGTTGTATTGAAACACTGGATGCGGGAGGGAGATAGATGATCGAAGAGCACTGGATACATGCTGCTGATGTTAGCTGAAGTGAAAATGGTGGAACAGACTCCAAATTGATAAACCACAGCGGCATCAGAATACTTGTCCCAATCACTGGTTGGACGAAGGAAGCTTTAGATCTTGGTGTTTCAACCCGAGGTAGTTCATGGATTTGAAACATTTAATTATATATGGTGTGGGCCTAGAAACACCACATGTGGCACCAACTGGTCAATCATTCTTCATTAACTTGGAATTAGAAGTTTATCACCCAACAGGCAGTTGAAAATATAATAGCAAAACTCAGTGATCCTAGCAGAAGAAGAAGAGCAGATTCAACCTCTCTTTGTTTTCTCTTGAATGACCAACGAAGAATAAATTTGCTGACTAAGGGAATAGGATCCATCAACAGTAATTGACCACTAGTAATGGGAAATAGATCAATTTCAAGCTCTAAAAAAAGACATGATACTCAACTTGAGAGCGTGAATCAGTGTATGGCTTGATTGACCAAAAGAACACCATTGTGGAGCTTAAAGTATATTATATTCTTCCTCGAAAATGGTCCTATGAGTTTGGATGAAATATTGAGATGTCATTGAAGCCAGTTCTGTTACAGCTTTATTTTTTAAAGAATCACTTTTCTTAAAATTAAGAGTTTTCATGTGTCTATTACAGTTTTTGAAAGAACATCCGGACATCTCAGAAAATCATCTTTACCAACAAATAGCTTCGAATGAAGAATCAATATATAACTGATTATTTTTTAAATGATTTTCATAAACGCTATAAAACATAGCACAAATAGTATTTTCTACATCTCTATCAAATGATCTCTAAATAATCGAATGCCACAATCATTTTTGATTTCTATAATACAATAACAAAGGAACCATAAAGATTATATTATATATATAGTCCTTAAACACAAGAACAATAAAACATAATTGAATTAAAAGGAAATAGAAAAAGTAAAAGCTAACCTGACTCAGGCATAGGAATCCAGTTCCAATATACCGTAGTATCCCCAAACAAATGAAGAGAGATCTGGCTAGCAAGCAGTAACACTTTTTCCCACTCTTTCTCTCCAATGAAAACTCTGCATTTAATATATCGAAATATTAATAACAAAATCCAACATCAATTCAGTTTATATTTTAACATCTCTCTACGTAAGCCCTAATATTGAGAAAATCGAAGGTTACCTCTAGCATTGTCGAATGATGATAGTATTAATGCTGTATCAGAGGAAGAGCGAGATATAGAGGAGCTGTTGTAGGGAGAGTTGAGAATGGGAAGGAGAGTGTGGGATGAGGAGAATGAATTTGGGAATCGTGAAAGGAGAAGCAATTCCAGACGCCGTCGGAATCAGCGGCAGATCCGGAAAGTACTTGGAAACGATGGAGAGACGGCAGGCGTCGAAGGGAGTAGTGTGGTACAGTATGGGCAGCTATGTCCACCTTCTGGCAATTCTTCAAGCTCTGTCATTCTTATTCTTTTGCTTAGTAGCTAAGAAAAAATGTATCTCCAAATGCTTTCAATCTCTGCACCATTTATACTTTTTTTTTTTTGGATTAATAAGTATTTAATTTTATAAAAAAAATTCAAATATAATTTTTAATTTTGGGTAAAGAAATCAATTATTGTTTTTTTCTGTTATAAAATATATTTAATTGTTCAATTAATCTTTAAATTTTAGAATTATTTTTTTATAAAGTATCTTATAAATATTACAAAAAAATTATAATTTATAATTTCAATTTAATTAATATGGATTTTTTTTAAACGTTCAAGATAAAGTATCGAAAAATATGAATTAAAAAATTGAATTTTAAAATAATTTTTGGTAATAAATACTTGTTATAACATAGTGGACATATTTCAAAGAAAATTATTCAATATATTTAAATTCAGCATGAAATTTATAAATTATTTTATATAACAATTTTATAAGTAAAAAATACAATGAATATTTTTTTTTGCTATGATAAAAATTAATTTAAAATTTTAGAAAAATTAAAAATTATTATTCATTTTTTATAAGTGAAAAATATTATATGATTTTATAATCCATAAAAATTAATGTATTTTTTCACATCACAATTTCACCTCATTTTAATGGTATAACTCTCAAATCAGTTTAAAGTTAATTTACATTCAGGGATAGAACCAAAAATATGTTAGCCGAGGGTTGAAAAAATTAATCTTACATAATACATATTAAAACTAATGATTTTTTTTATATTGAGATCAATATATAATAATTATATATATATATATATCTTGATGTAAACAAATTAGTATGTACAACTATTTCAAAACATAATTTTATAATAAAATTAAATATTTTTAATAATCTAACATTCATGGGTTGACCAATATATATTAAAAAAAAATTTTAAATATTTCATAATAATATTAAATTAAAACATGAATCCTTAATATGCAATGGAATCCTAATAACAGTCAAATTAAACTAATAACAGTATTACTTGTTTTTACTTGTAGCAATATTAATATATAGTTCATATTATAATCTATTTGGCCTTTAGAAAGTATATATTGTAGTTTATATACACATTATATAACTTCGTTTAATGGGTTGTAACGATGGGCAGTGTTGAATTTTGAACTGATATATTAGGGTGGTCGTAATTTCAAAGATTTGAATAGATAAATAAATAATAAATTAATATTATAGTTGTATATAAGAATTTTAAGTTATAAATTTACAAAAAAAATATTGAAGAAAGTAATAAATCAAATTTTGGTTGACATTTTTAATAATTAAAAATTAGTTGGAATTTAGGTTGTAAATTTTATTTTATAAGTATAGTAGTTGTTTTTGTAATTTTTTTAAAAATTATTCCCTCTGATTTTTTAATAATAGACATCTTCAGGGTGGAGGCTCTAATCTGATCTTAAAAATTGAGTCTAATAAAAAATGTGGAATTTTAATAATTAAAAAAAAATTGGTAAAATAAATTTTAGTCCATTATATAAATATCAATTTTATGCAATGAAGATCTACCCATAACAATCTATCTATATATGATACATGTTATTTGATTAGGTTAATTCCTGTAACAAGAAAAGATGCACAAATAGTATGTCAACTTCACATGTTAGACTCAAATGTACATCTCGAGAACAATAATCCAACAACCACAATTTAACTTATAAAAATAATTCTACTCATAGAATACACCGATTATAAATTTCAAAATTATAACGAGATACACCACAATATCTATATTAATTAGTATATTTATTAACATATATCATGTTTAGTCGAAATTCATCACCGATTAATATATATTAAACTACAATTATCTTCGTATAAGAAATAAGCAGAATGGGGCTTCTGCGTTCTCATCGGACATAGGTTCATTGATCTAATCCTATATTCTCGAGAGAAAAACGTCTCAGAATGTATACTCGATTATCCTTCAACAATAACTTGTAAGGCATGTTCTGAACATCTCTTGTGTGTATGTATTATCAATGAAACTCATTTTACACATATTTTATGTGTCAATCTAAATTTTAAAAATTTTTTTTAAAAAAATACAACTACTCTTATTTTATTTATACTAAGATACATGATTTTGTGAATAAAAATTGATTTATTGATATATTTTATGCTAAATCATAGCAGTATCATGTGTAAATTAGGTGATCTAAGATTTTTTATTTGTACTTTCTGTACCTACGTTATTTTGGTCTCTTCACTCCTGACAAATCACAAAAATATAATATAGTTTCAATTAATTAAATTGGTATTTTAAAAAAATATCTATTTAAATAAAATTGCACAAAATACATGCTAGGTATTTTATGTTTCACCAAAGTAACAATTTAGTCATTTATGGTCTTTTTTTTTAATACTTAAGTCTTTTAAGTTTATCTCAGTATCCGTTTAGATCTGTTAACTTTTTATTTTTCTGATTTAATTTTTTTAAGTTATATTTTCCTTTCAGTATTAGCCTTTTAGTTATATTAAATTATGCACGTAGTCCATTAAATTTGATTATTTTCTTTAATTACTAATAAGATATTAATACAAACAGTACAATTAGTTAACTATCTATTCTACTTTACAAGTAAATGACGTTAATTATATTGATTATGTTGATAACATATACTACCAAGTTTAGAGGTTATATATGTGCATAAATAGTTGTAAAAAAATCAAAAAATATAGACTGCTTATAAGATTTGATGATTGTTTTCGAAATAATTAATATACATGACTTATTTGTTTTCCATATAAAAATATACAAACATAAATCACTTCTCTCTAAACTAAATAGTATAAAATCAAAATTTCACCCTAAACACACTTATTAAATTATGGAAGGAAACTAAAAGTTAATTGAGCTTCGCTCTTGGTATATGGATATTTGATGGGAGTTATTGACCCTTCCTTTCTTATGTTAAAATCTCTTTGTGGGTAGGATTTTAAAAGAAATTATTTTAAAGGGTTAAGTCTAAATTTTAATATACATTTAATATTTTAAAAAGAATTAAAAGAACCAGTCATGAATAAATAACATATATATATTCTTTAACTTTTTTTAAATATTAAAATTGAAATTTAATTAACTATTCAAAGTCTTCTCCTAAGTTTATAATAGACGGAAATGTTCTCGTTCAACTTACTTATTAGCACCTCAATCACAAAGCTCGTAGAAATTCTCCATCATCATAGACCACAAGCTAAACTAAAATTAAGCTTAGTAGAAATTCTACAAGCTAAAATTAAGCTTAGTAGAAATTCTACAAGCTAAAATTAAGTTTAGTTAAGTTATAGAAATTCCCGTACGAAATAAAATTAAAACTGCAAAGGTTTACATTACAATACACACATTATAATTACACATTGAGAAACATTAGTTAACTTTGATCAGATAAACTTTAGTTTCAGTACTATAAAACCAAAACTAATTGTTCAGGCTAATAATTTAATTAATTAAGTGGTAAAATTACTTTGATCTCCTTGTTTTTCAGCTAGTATTGCATTGTATTCCTCTCTCATGATGTTATACTTCTTGCTTAAGGCATTGAAACCTCCCATTTTGTCCCCTGTGACATCCTTTTTCTTTTCCAAACGGTGCTTTGTCGATTCAATTTGTCTCTTGAGCTCTTGAATTTTGGAACTTTTTTCCTCGTGCTCTTTTTGTAACACTTTCAACTCTGACAACTTTGGTCCTAATTAAATTTCCAAATAAAATGACAACCTTGTCAATAGAAAACAAAACATTCTAGTTATGATCACACAATCACATGAATTTAATGGTTGAAATTAAATTACTGGTAGGTTCCATTATGGTGTGTTCAAAGTTCAAACACAAGGAACAAAAATCACAGCAAAGTGTCATGGATATAGAACATGAAACATCACTAATGAGTGTTTTGTCATATTTCTCATTGATCCAAGAGTTATATGCAGAAAGGCTCAAAATTTTACAACAGACATTTTTGGTTTCTAAATGTTACATTGAAATGGATGAAGTTGTGGATTTAACTACACTTTCTTCAACTCCTACACTTTCTTTTTGGTTTATACAAAAGAGAGACTCATATGCCAATTGAGATTTTCTTTCTGTGTGGCTCTGCTTCTCTTTACAACTATATATAATATAGAGTTTCCTTGTCATCATAAACTCTCTACTATGCATCGACATTTAAAAATTATTCAAAATATTTACGAGAAATGATGTTGTCCTTTAAAATTAGAAATTTATGGTTCTCCTTGTAGACAATAGTAACATAAATTGAAGTCGATATGATAAAAACAATAAAATTAAATGAATTAAATTTTAAATCGTTTATTTTTTTTTATCAAACTAATATCGATTTATTACACACATTATAACAAAAAACATAGTACAATTACTTTTAAAAATTAACGCAATTATTGTTAAAATTTCAAATAGTTTTTTAATAACTATTTTGTCCATGACAGCAACAAAAATGATAATTGTTAGTTATTGACAAATATAAATCGAGACAATTTAGTTTATAAACCACGATTTATTAATGAATCAAATGAAAATTGATGATGTATACCATTAAGCCATTAACGACGTCACTCACATTAATGTCTAGATTATTCACTACAAAGATGATTATATCGAGAGTGAAAATTGAACTCGTAATTTTTTTAATAATGTATAAATATTTAGAGAAGTATTGATTTTGATTTAAATATTAGTAATATACTCAATTATTATATTCTTTTGTAGGCAATTGTGCACAAAAGAAAAAGAGAAACAAATAAGAAAAATGTAAAACAACATGTGAAGAGAGATAAGATAATGAGGTTGATATTTTATATTTCGACAAAAATAAAGTTATACATGACAAGACATTATTTTTCAAAAATATAAAATATCCACACCATTTGTTGCCTTGTCATGTAAAAAATTATTTGATTTTCATCCCTTTAAAATACGAATTTGATATTAAAAAAAAAAGAGCAAAATTTTGTCTTTATTTAATTACTTTTTTCTATACATGATTAAAAGTTTAATTGTGATATGTCACTATAAATTTTTTTATAATATCAACACATTATAACGATTTATAGGCATGATTTTACATGTAGTTATAATTAAAGTCAAATATCTTTAATTTGTAATTAGTTGATACTGTAAAAAATCTGTACATTTTTTGTGTATATAAATCAAATCGTATTAGTAAATGACCTTCCATTAGACACATTCTTAGTTTATGAATCTTTAACAACACTAAAACTAAATCTATTGATTTTACATTTTGGTGAAATAAAAATAAAGTTTTTTTTTGCCAAGAAAAAAAATTGAAATCTCCTACTTTATAAGAATAAAAACCTACATTTTTTATAAGGAACAAAATAAAAATGTATGAAATTTATAAAAATAAAGATGGTAAGCCTATTTAACTCATATTATTAAATTAATTTAACACAGCTGCACAGAATCATTAGGAGTTTGTTATGGGATAGTGGCAAAGCAACTTGCCTCTGTTGTGGAAGTAATAGATCTTTCAAACAAATGGACCATTGCAAGATGAGAATATGATTAATCCAAATCCAAGCAACCTTGGAAGTCCTTAGATGGTCCAACATAGAACTTGCCATTGGGGCTTTAATGAAGACATCTCATATCACCATTGCCAATGATATTTCATCAGCAACTGTGGTCCAAATAATATAATAAAACTATGCTAATGATTGTATATTTAGGTACATGATTGTTGGAAATGAAATAAGTTCATAATGAACCAAACATCACAATTTGTCTTCGTGCACAAGCGAAACATTTATGGAGCACTTGGAACTCACAAATCAACATAAGCATCACTGCTATTACAATTAAGCCTGTTGGGAGTTCCAAACCTCCTATTCACAAGGGAAGAATATCCTGATGCAATTCCATATATAACTCAATTGTGAGTCTGTAGCGACCAAGAGCACCACTTCTTGCTAATGTGTATCCATACTTTGCTTATATTAGTGATCAAAAGGACATTTCTCTTGAATATGCTACTTTTACTCAACAAGGATACACTGATATTGGGTACCAAAACCTATTTGATGCAATGTTAGATGCATTATATGTTGCTGTTTTGAAAACCGGGGCATCCAATTTGCAAATAGTTGTGTCTGAGAGTGGATGGCCATCTGCAGGTGGAGAAGGGGCCATAACTGAAAATGATGATGCATATTATACTAATTTGATTAATCACGTCAATAGTGGGATTGGAACTCCTATGAGGCCCAATCAATCTATTGAAACTTATTTGTTTGCTATGTTTGATGAAAATATGAAGCCTGGTGCAGCAAGTGAACAATATTTTGGTCTCTTCACTCCTGATAAATCACAAAAATATAATATAGCTTCAATTAATTAAATTAATATTTTAGAAAATATAGAGGCGGAATAGAGGCGGGATCGTTCAAGGAGGATCGAAATAGGCTCTAGATACCAGTAGTTACAAAGAAAAGAGAAAGCAAGAGGAAGAAGAGAAAACAACCACTCTAGGGTTTCATAATTAGAATGAACTAAAACCCCAGTATAGGTTACAATGAGTATATATATAAAAAATAGAATATCTAGAATTGTCTAAATACCCTTACTACTAATATTAATAAATATTATCTAACACTTCCAACATAGAATTGATCCTTAATGTGGCCTAAAAGAACCCTTCCTTCTCTTGGCAAATGCCAATTGAAGCCACAAATTTGCCGCGTCAACAAATATGTGACACACTATATACCAATATGCTCAATATGATAAGTACATCATTGTTGCGTAATGAATCCATCCCTAATGACAATGAGACCCAATTACATTCTCCCTGCCACCTACAAACCATTCAAAATGCCAATTTCATCTTTCAATTTACAAATCAAAGTTCAAATAGCAATAGACATGACTATTGATTGCTAATTCATAATCACCAAATGATGAGTGATTTCAATGACAAGTCATATATACAACCCAATAATTAACTTCTTAGTCGAAACAATGGGTCACCACTTCTTGCAGATGTTCATTACCCGTTGCTGCTTGCTCCTGCGGTAATCCATGGCGACTGAACAAATATTCCTCTTGACCTATGCCTCTTTTTACTCAACAAGGAAACAACTAATCTCTGTGTATCAAACACAAATGAATCCCTTTGATTCATGCTATGGTTTACGCATTCAATTTATGCCCTCTCTTGAGAAGATTGGAGCGTCCAATTTGTAAATTGTTGTGTTTGAGAGTGGATGACTATCACAAGGTAGAGATGGGACTACAATTGAAAATAGTGCTACGTATTATAAAAATTTATTTGATCGTGTTAAGAGTGGAAATGGGACTCCTAAGAGGCCTAATCGAACTATTGATACATACTTGTTTGCCATGTTTATTGAAGATAGAAAAACCTAATGCTGAAATCGAAAAACATTTTGGTATTTTCAATCTTGACAAATCACCTAAATATCAAAAGGATTTCAATTTAAAATAAGTGTGTTATGTGTGCACATGTTGTTTGTGTCTTTCTATTTATATCATGAATTAAGTAAATAAAAGATTATTTATATATTATTTACTAATGTAATTCCCCTTATATATTTTAGTTTGTGTTTGAGGTCATTGTGGAAAAAAAACATAATTGATTTTGTCTACCACACGCTTAATAGTGAAAATTATGCTTCCAAATATTAATTTGACTATAAGTGATAAAATAATTACTTTTACCTTAATTAAATAAAAATATTTTCATTAAATTTTACATCACATTAATTTGTTTAGTTCAAATGTTCACCCAAAGACACTTGATCAACCTTATACTTATTTTATACATTTATTTCCCTTTGGATTGGTTCTATGATACTAAGCTGTACAATGGTTTGAACAAACCAGATGTACATGACCCAAATCAATTACTTTAGTTTAAGTTTATTCTTTTTCTCCTCAGCTCTTCCTCTTTCTCTTATATCCATCTTCCTACTAACCGATTTGATCTCTTCGATAGTTCGGGCGACTAGGTTAGACGCGACATTTTACCTCTCACCATCACACTCAATTGCTTACAGGGAACATTTGATTACTTGTTTGTTATTTTTTAAACGAGATTTAAAATGTAGATCTTCGCTTCTAATGGACATTGGATTTTTTGCACACTCAATTCATCCTATACTATAATTTAAATTATCATTCTAATCAAAAAATATATTTTCTTAATTCCCATCTCTAATCTCCGTATTTATGTGCTAACACTTGTATCTTTTTTTATTCTCAAATCAATTATTATAATCCATTTTAAAAAGTACACAAAATTAACTCATTTGAAAAAAATGATTAGTTTAGGTGAAAGCTACATCAGCCCCAATGGTTAGCATTTTTGATAAATTAAAAACTTCATACAATATTATATCGTTCATATATCATTATTATTAAATTCAAGTAAGACAAAAAAATACAAAATTTCAAAACATAAACAATAAATAATAACCCCAATTAAAACAATAAACAAAAGATTTACACACAAATAAAAACACTCAAAATTCAAAAAGATAACAAAGTATAATTAGAAGTTGCATAATTAGCTAGTGTCACAATATCTCAAGTACAGGGTACATTTGTTCATGCCAAAAATTATTTTGAATTGTTAGCAAAAAAAAAACCAACAAACAAGTTTGGCTTAATTTTATCTGAACGTGAATGGTTGAGTTGATAATGTAACGGTTAGAAGTCACTTGAGCATAAAGGATTCAAATCTTATTAAATTATACCGAATATTATTTGATTTTTGAAAGTTATATATAGTCAAACTCACTACTAGAAATTAAGATTCTGCAAATTTTCCTACAACTTTAAGTTAAAAATCTGCAGAAAACACGTTTACCTGTGGATTTACCTGAGGAACCATTTCTGTAAAACCTTTGTGGATACTTGTTTTCTGGAATTCAACATCCGCAGGTAAGATATTTGGGGATAGTTCCGCAGGAAAAGTAAATAAAATCCGAAACATACATTTTATATACTTAAAGTATTTCTTACGAATTTTCATGCAGAACAAATCTGTAGTAGCATTCCTGCGAATGTATTCTAAACATATGCAACATTGTTTTGAATAAAAATCCGTAGGTAAATCCGTGTCAATATTGTTTTGGAAGAAAAATCCGCAGGAAAGGTTCACATGTAGATTTACATCATGCATCGATTTGTTTCTAGTTTTTGATTTATATGAAAATTTCAACTAAAAGTATACGAAACATTATTATAAATTATTTTTGAGTATTTAATTAGAATACTATTAAAATATTTTTGAATTCCCTAATAATTTAGTAAATACATTTTGTCTACTCAACTCAACCTATAGATTTGTTTTGTTTTCAATCGATCTAATTTTTATTTATTTGAATCAATATCTTTTTTAGTGTATAAAAAAAACAAATGTTTTTTCTAGATTATGTAGTTATTTTTTCCCTAATATTACCTAATATATTGGCATGATTTCAATATTAAAAGTTGTTTCAATTTACTTATTACTTAACTAAAATATTGATATATAAATTAAAAGATTTGTGTCATTAAGTCATATATCTCATACAATAAAAAATTATATAGTATCTCGAGCAAATCACAAGTTAAATAAAGTCAATAATTAACCAATTAGATAGGCATTCGAAACTTTTATTCTAATAAACTTCAAATTTTAGTTTAATTGATAAATAACAAAATACAAGATATATGGCGTAGGTTAGAGATATTTTAACATTAATTTTACATAACTACTATATCTTTTTTATGGAGTTATAGACACCATTCCGTAATAATTAAAGGATCCAAGTATCAAGAATTTGTCACATATATTGATTTAATTGAGATAATATTCTTTAACAAATAATTATTTAAAAAAAGATTACATTCACAAAAAAAGTTATACATAGTGATTATTGGCATGATTTCTTCTTAGAGTATGATTTGAAAACTGATGACAATTAATGTTTAGATTTTATTGCAATATTGAGACATTATTTATAAAACATATCACTCACATTATTATAAATATATTTTTGAAGTATTTAATTAGAATACTATTAAATATTTTTGATCCCTTTATTTAGTAATACATTTTGTCTACTCAAACTCAATCCATAGACTTGTATTAGTTTATCTCGTTATAAAATTTCTATATAATATATTTATGTTATTCTCATAAATACATCGATAAACTTACCCCTTTTTACTTAATTGTTTGGATAGACATCTTTATAATCAAGCTAAATTTAAAATATTACAAATAGTAACAACCTAACATAGATATGAGTTGGATCCCTCCTACGGTTGAATAATACATATGATGTTAAGTGTTAAGGAACAAAGAGGATTTGCCCCAACATTCTCAAATAGCTAATCCTCCACTAATGATGATGGATGAACTTTGACTCAACTGAAAATCATATAGTGACAGGTATTATCACAAGGATAAGGACAATCAATGACCGTAACACCTTATCGATCAAAAAACCAGTCTCCAACAGTTAAAGCAATTACCTACATATTGTTAATGTATATGTACATATTATTATTAGGATACATAATATATTTAAATTTAAACACTATATTCAGCAATCATCTCAAGAATCACCATTAAGTAGCATTTTCCATTGTCAAAAGTCAAGCTTGTACTACAATTTCCCGATTGTCAACTAAAAGCTAGCACTCACCTTGTTAAACCCAACAGCTGGAGCTTGACTATCTGGTGTGTAAGTTGATAATCTGATCCAATAGCAACCAAGTTCGCCTATTTTGATGAAAATACTTAAGTGAAAAATGATGGTTGTTTTTTTAGGATTCGTGATAAAGAATAGAAGAATAAACACACATTGGGCAATAAATTGGTTGAATGAATGTGGGAAAATCAACCCAAAAAAAATTTAAACTGTATTATTTGAGATACATGTATGTTATTTCGAAAACTTAAAACTAAGTTTTACCAAACACAGTTTTGAGTTATTTAGAAAAATTATATCTCCGGAAAACATAGAAAAAAATCATTAATACGAATTTTGATTTTTCAAACATAATTGTTAAACAAAATTTCTCTAATCATTCAACAAACTAAAATTATGATATAATAATTTCACTATTTTTAATTTTACTTCTATAGAAAAACATATGCATAATTTTTTCTTTTTAATTAATTATCCTAGACTATAATATAAAACCTGATTTCAATATTAAAAATATAAAAAATTTATCAATTTACTTATTAGTTAACTAAAATATTGATATATAAATTAAAAGATTTGTGTCATTAAGTCATATATCCCATACAATAAAAAATTATATATTATCTCGAGCAAATCACGAGTTAAATAAAGTCAATAATTAACCAATTAGGTAGGCATTTAAAACTTTAATTCTAATAAACTTCAAATTTTGGTTTAATTGATAAAAAAAATATATATATACAAGGTCTATGGTGTATAGGTTAGAGATATTTAAACATTAATAATTTTACATAACTATTATATCTTTTTTATGGAGTTATAGAGACCATTCCGTAATAATTAAAGGATCCAAGTATCGAGAATTTGTCACATATATTGATTTAATTGAAATAAGATTCTTTAACAAATAACTATTTAAAAAAAGATTACATTCACTAAAAAAGTTATACATAGTGATTATTGGCATGATTTCTTCTTAGAATATTATTTGAAAACTGATGACAATTAATGTTTAGATTCTATTGCAATATTGAGACATTATTTATAAAACATATCACTCACATTACTGTCCAAGAATAATGTAGTTCTGTAACAATATCTATATATAGATGGATGAGTTGAATATAGTTGATAAAAACAGAAACTTTGATATATCAAAAACCCTTGCCTTTCTATATTCTTGTTTCATGGCTTCCTTTTTAATATGGGTGTCTTTTTTTTGTTGCTTCTCCTGGGCGTGTATTGGGTTGGAGACTTCTAAAACGAGGTTACACTTCTTGTATATGATCTTTGATTAATTAGAGTATGTTCAACTCTTTTTTTTTTTGTGATAATATTGGGCCGATTGTCCAGAGCGTTAACAATTTAAGGAATCGATTTTATAAACATATAGTGTGACATCAATCCTTGTCTCACTAATCACTGAATCATAAAAATTATGAGATGAGTTGAGTTTTAGCACAGTGACTCAGAGTAAGAAAGTGCGTTCTAAATTATTCACTACAAAGATGATTTTATGAAGTGAAATTAAAACTCGTAACTTTTTTAATAATATATTAGAACTATTTAGAGAGGTATGATTTTGATTTAAACTTAGTAGTAATATACTGAATTCTTATGTTTCTTCTTTTGTGTATTTATTCTGCAAAAAAGAGAATTAAATAAGGAAAAATATAAAGAACGGGTGAAGAGAGATTAAAACATGTGGTTTGATATTTTTATATTTTGACTAAATAATGTTATACATGACAAGAACATTATTTTTTTTCAAAATATAAAATTCCACACTTTTTGTTCTTGTTCATGTAAAGAAAAATATTTGATTTTCATTCCTTTAAAATATGAATTTGATATTAAATAAATAATAAGAGCAAAATTTTATTGTTATTTAATTACTTTTTTCTATACATTATTAAAATTTTAATTATGATATGTCACTATAAAAAAATTTATAATATCAACACGTTACAACAATTTATAGGCTGGATTTTAAATGTGTTATAATAAAAGTTAAATATTTATAATTTATAATTAGCTGATACTATAAAAACTCTCTACACTAACGGTGTTAATAAATTAAATCGTATTAATAAATTACCTTCCATTAGACACATTATTATTTTAAAAATCTTTAACAACACTAAAACTAAACCTATTGATTTTACATTTTAGTGAAATAAAAATAAAGATTTTCTTTTTTTTGCCAATTTTTTTTTTTTTGAAATCCCCTTCTTTTATAAGATTAAATACCTAAAATTTGATAAGGAACAAAATAAAAATGTATGAAATTTATAAAGATAAAGATGATAAGTCTATTTAACTCGTATTATTAATTTAATTTAATGCAGCTGCACAATCAATAGGAGTTTGTTATGGGATAGTGGCAAACAACTTGCCTCCTGCTGCGGAAGTAATAGAACTTTTCAAAACTAATGGCATTGCAAAAATGAGAATATATAATCCAGATCAAGCAACCTTGGAGGCCCTTAGAAGGTCCAACATAGAACTTGTCATTGGGGTCCCTAATGAAGACATGCAATCAATTTCCAATGATGTTTCATCAGCAACTAGTTGGGTACAAAACAATATAATAAATTACTCTAATGATGTCATATTTAGGTACATTGTTGTTGGAAATGAAATAAGTCCTAATGATCCAACATCACAATTTGTTCTTCCTGCAATGCAAAATATTTATGCAGCACTTGCAACTGCCAACTTACAAAATCAAATTAAGATTTCAACCGCTATACAAGTAGGCTTGTTGGGAAGTTCCTACCCTCCATCACAAGGAGAATTTAGTCCTGATGCAATTCCATATTTAACTCCAATAGTTAACTTCTTAGTGACCAATGGAGCACCACTTCTTGCTAATGTGTATCCATACTTTGCTTATATTGGTAATGAAGCGGACATTCCTCTTGAATATGCTCTTTTTACTCAACAAGGAACCACTGATATTGGGTACCAAAACTTATTTGATGCAATGTTAGATGCATTATATGCTGCTACTTTGAAAATTGGGGCACCTAATTTACAAATAGTTGTGTCTGAGAGTGGATGGCCATCTGCAGGTGGGGAAGGGGCCACAACTGAAAATGCTGCTGCATATTATACTAATTTGATTAATCATGTCAATAGTGGGATTGGAACTCCTATGCGGCCTGGTCAACCTATTGAGGCTTATTTGTTTGCTATGTTTGATGAAAATCAGAAGCCTGGTGCAGCAAGTGAACAATATTTTGGTCTCTTCACTCCTGACAAATTACAAAAATATAATATAGCTTCAATTAATTAAATTGATATTTTAGAAAATATATGTATTTAAATATAATTTAACAAAATATATATTAAGGATTTTATGTTTTACTAAAGTAATAATTTAGTCATTTTTTTTATAACACTTATGTTCTTTAAGTTTAGTTTAGTATCTACTTAGATCGTTTAATTTTTTATTTTTCTAATTATTCTTTACAGTTATATTTTACTTTCACTGTTAACCTTTAAATTATATTAAATTACACGTGAATGGAGTTAACAATATTGATTATCCATGCTATCTTACACGTGAATGGAGTTAACGATATTGATTAATATACATTGATATATAAAAATCTACTTATCTTATAACCATATATTTATATATATAAAAAAAAAAAAAAAAATCAATTGACTTTTGTACACATAATAACTGAATGTCTATAACATATAACAAAAGAGAATGGTTTGTTGATATGAGGTGAGTTTCACTGTTTTATAATAAATACACAGTTAACTCGATCGTATGATATTTTTATCGAGTATCGGAATATTTTGCATTTTAAGATGTAATTCACCTCTTCTATTGTAATAAGTGACTTATCTTTCTTTAATACATAGTGTACACAATTATTTTAAAGTTTT